>CAUZXS010002637.1:0-136869 GCA_963585895.1 Sepioteuthis lessoniana
CAAGTAGGTACCCACTTTGGCAGAGGGCGAGCTTTCTAACCACGTCCACATCTCCCGCCCTGGGTGATCAAAACGAAACCTGTCGACCAGATCATGACGAGTCATGAGGCCGGCAAGGCTGCTATCACACCTTCCCGCACTACTAGCTCCCCGCCCGACCTTATCTATCTTGGGATCAAGGATCGCATTCCAATCACCCATTAAGACTAGCCGCTTCGTATCGTCCAGGAACGGCGCCAACCGACGAAAAAAGGAAACCCTCTCCACAACGATATTGGGCGCATAAACCGCAACCAGACGAAACTTGAAACTTTTCACGGCAACATCGGCCACAACCAGCCGGCCCCCGTCACCTGCAAAAACAACGTCAACATCAGCATCAAGGCTGCGTCCAACTAGCAAGGAGACCCCAGCGCTGAAGTTGCTGCCGTATGCTGAGAAAACGTTGAAGTCGTTCTTCAGCACCCGACAGTCAGCCTCGCAAGTGAAGTGGGTCTCCTGCACTGCAGCAACATCTACGCAGAGCTTCTTGAGTTCACCAAGCAAGCGCGCACACTTGCTTGAATCCCTCAGTCCCCTCACATTCAAACTGGCAATGTTTAAAGCCATCAATCCGACTTACCTTTACTCATCGTCGACTACGGGCCGGAAATCCTTGGGCGTGAGGATGCCGACAGCCTGACGCAGGGAACCGGTACCAAGTTCAGTCGTCACTCGGTTGTCCCTGGTGATTCCGCCGACATCTATCGGGAACTTCAACTTTAGGGCCTTGTAAAGAGATGGGTGAACCAAAATTGGGACCCTCCCTGCGCAGTATGTGATACATTTTTTGAGTGAGGAGTGCTCCAACTCCGCCAGCTTCATGCCCGTATCAGTCTGACAGACCGTACTCAGGTACTTCCATACGCCCTTAGTACGGTCGCCAGCTGACCGGACAAAAGTGGTCACCATGGCTGCACTCCTAAAGTTTGCTGGATTTGAGATTTTCAAGTCATTTATTTTCTCCAGCCTGGCCAACGGCTTTAGTGCCTTCCGGAGCTGAAAGTCCCCAACTGCCTCCAGCTCCGCAGAGCACAAAGCCGCCGCCCGCTGCATTTGTCCAATTGTGAGATCTTGGTTCTTTTTTACGGGTGGTTTTCTTTTTGGGGAGATCATAGCGGGGAATAACTCCTGTGAGGAAAAGTCAGCAGGGCTAAGTGAGGGGAGGGACGGAGTTCGGGCTAGGCCCGAGGGTTGTGCCCTTTCGGCAGATTGAGATCTGGGGAGGGGGATTTTATAGGGGCGGTGATGCTTCTTGAAGAAGAGTTCTTGCTGGGGTGAAAGGGGGGCCATTTGTTGGGGAGGAGATGGTAATGTGATCTTTGGGGGTGGAAATGTTGGTGAGGGTAATGGAGGTAGTGGTGAAGGTGCTGGTGGTGATGGTTGAGAGGAGGGGCCTGCCTCAGGAGGAGTTTTTTCCGGGCATAATTTCTTAGCCGCCCCCTCCCCACTGTCCCTTCGCCTCTTGAGATTTATGGTTGTTTCCATCTCTTCATGTGATGTTTTTGTTGTTGTTTTTTTCTTTTTTGGTGATGGAGCTGTTGGTGTCTTGGGTGTTGCTGGTTTCTTGGGGGTTGCTGCTTTTTTGGGTTTTTTTCCTGCTGCTGTTGTCTGTTGTTCTGTTGTTGTTGTTGTTGCTGCTGTTTCTTTTGTTTTGGTTACTGTTGTTGTTGTTGCTGCTGCTGCAACTGCTGCTGCCGCTATCGCTGGTTCTGCTGCTGCTACTGCTTGGGCCCTGGTCTGCTTTTGAGGAGGGGATGGGCTTTTTTCTCCCCCTTGTTTAGGGGATCCCCTCCTCTTTTTAGTTACTTCAGTCCAGCCCTCCTGGTTGTTTTGGGGCTGGACCTGACCCGGGCCCTTGGCCTCCGCTTCTTTGGTGATGGTGGGGGCCGTCGCGTCCTTTGTTGTTGTTGTTGTTGTTGTAGACGTCGACGCCTTTTCCTTATTTTCAGGTCGCTGGGGGCAGAACTTGGCGATGTGTCCAATCTGCTTACACCCCCAGCACCTGGGGCGTCTTCCCTCCACCATCACCATCATCTGCCGATCCCCGCTGATCAGCATATCAGGGATGGCTTTGAAGCCATCCCTGGTCAGGCACAGCCGGAAGGCATAATCCCCGTAGGCTGCCCCGGCCGAGGATCTGAGGAGGCTGGATTCCTCGACGAGTCCGTAGGCGCTTAGGTACGCCGCGAGGACCTCCCCAGTGATAATGGCCGGGACATTACACACCGTGACACGGAGCCTACGGGTGCCTTTGTACTCCGGCTGTAGCCTGAAGTTCTTAGTAATGACGTCCGATTCAGCCAACTTGGCTGCCTGTTTTTCCGTAGGAAGGAGGACCTCCCATGTCGCAAAACTTTTTCGGCTAAAGTATTGGCATGGGATGCCTGCCTTCCTTATCAGGTCCTCGAAGACCTCCTTTGTGAGCCCCACCAGTCTTTTGGTCTTCAGGTCGGAAACGACCAGAGAGAGGACTCTTGGGGCGATCTTGTCGGCGATCTCCGGGATGGGCAGTATTTCATTTCCCTTGAAATACTTTGCAAATCTGCCCACCCGGTCCGCCTCGTGTTCTTCTGGTCCTCTCTGCTGGCCCTTCCAAGCTGTGGGGCTCTTTTGGGCCGGCTGAATCGGACTACCTTGAGATGTTTCCGGTTCCGTTGAGTCTCCGGGGATCGGCAGCGAAGGCCAGTTTGATCCTATTGGAGTGGTCGGTGTGGGAGTGGTCTGTGTCGGGGTTGTCATTTCACCCTCCATGGCTGATGTAGAATTATCAGCCAGGAGGGTAGGAGAAGTGACCTCCACCTACAGTAAGTATGGAGGGGGGTTCTACTGTTAAAATAAGAGACGGACACACAAAAAACACTGAAAAAAAAAAGGCTGATAAAAACACGTAGAACCCCTGAAAAATGAAAATAAAAATTAACACAGTCTTGACGAAAAAATACAAGTCGGATAATAAGTATACAGGTGACAAAACACAATAGACAGACCAACGTCAAAAATAACGTGTTCTCGGTAAGACTTTTTCCTTTTTTTTTTTTTAAAATAAAGAGTTCAAACAAAAAAACAAAGTCTTACCGAGATAACCAAAAATACACGTAATCCAACTGGGTTTTGTACACAGAAAAAAGTCAAGTACACGCGAAGTAGCGTGGTCAAAAGCAAAGTCAAGACTCCAGCATAGTCAACAATGCAATAAAACACACAATTTTATTTCCTGTAGATTCACAGGTAGGCACAAGGCCTGGAGTTTTGGGGGAAGGGGAAGGGTGCGGTCATGCATTATCTATGTTTTTACTAAGGGGACCTAGCTAGCCACATTCGCCGACCCATTCAACAATACAATATATAACCATTCATCCGTCGCCATATGCGCAGCAATTACCAAAATACCACATGTACTCCATGAAAAGTCCTACTTAAAACCCGAAAATTGATGGATGATTTTTATTCATGATTTATATACAATGTTTGTGATGGGGATGGGAGAAAAAACCCCGAAATAAACGAAAAAACAAGGAAAAGATCCCCATTTGGTTACCCTCCCATCCCCCCGTCTCTAAAATCGGAGGCCGACTGTTTTCCGGGGCGAAAGGAACCGAAAACAAGCCGGACCTGCCCTAAGTGGGATTGGGATCCTAATCTACGGGGGTAAAAAGAAACAACGGGTCGGGCGCGGAATGGGTTAATACAAGCGGGTGATATGATTTTTATAAATTTTATATATACATATGAGTGTTCAAGATCTTCAGTAAACGTGGGCTGGGACACGGGCTGAGGTACCAAAATAATGGGGATGGGGAAGATCTTGAGAACTAACAACTAGATGACGGGGACAATGACACACAACATACTGCTAACTAGGTACCTAGGTACCAAAGAGAAAAAAGGGGAAACAGTTCTACTTACCAGGGGTGGGGTCCCTAAGGACCCGTACCGTAGACTCCATGAGTCGGCAGAGGAGGGAAGGATGACTCCAACATTGCCCCCTTTCGCACGACCAGGCTCGCTGCATTCACCCACCTTTTGCTGAATTTTATGCGATCCAAGCATTTTCTATCGCATCTGATTTTGACCCTCAGCAGATGCCGAAAGAACAAAACCAGATCACGATGAGAAAAGTTTGCATCGTCATAAAATCCCTTGTTTCGCGTCGTCCACACCACCATTCTAGCTACAGCCAGGATCGCGAGAAACACCACACGCTTCTCACCCTGAAACGGAGGAAGAACGTTGTCTACGACGTAACCAACGTCGAGCAGCACGAGCTGTTTGGGCTCGATGCGGGCCGTCCACTCGCCGACGTGATCCCAAAACGGACGGACTCGCTCGCAGTAGTAGAAGGCGTGCTCAGCCGTTTCTTCCAAGCCACTGCCGCAGCGAGTGCAATCGGGCATGTCTGCCAGGCCCGCCTTGTAGTTCAAGCCGGCAAGGGGTAACGCATTTCGCGCAAGTCGCCAGGTGAGCGAGAACTCGGAGTTGTTCAAGAAGCTCGATCCTGGCGCCCAATTCCAATGAGAGCGAATCTCCTCCATCGTCCAGCCGTGCCGCTCGCTGAGAGGATCAGAAGCGGAACCCACCACTAGCTCCCGATATAGTTCTTTTCGAGGCCATGAAAGGTCACTGGACCCAAGAAGGTTACGAAGGGCCGTTCGGCACTCGCGGACAAACAGTGTTTCGCCCAAAGGCCTACGTCGACCTTCCGCCTTTGGGTCTGACTTTAAGCGAGGAAAAGTCCGACTCGCCTTCAGTCTCCACACTGCAGTCCCCGTCAAGACTCTGCCCAGGTATGCAAGTCTTTCAGCAAGCCAGTGGCTCTCCAGATCAGGCATACCCAGACCCCCGTTGCGCGTACGTTGGATACAGACCTGCCTACGGACCATCGGCCTTGCACCTCGCCAGAGCAATCTGGAAAGGGATTGTTGCAGTGCCAACCGACGTGCCTTAGGCAGAGGAAGTACAGCCAATCGGTAAAGAATCAGGGGGAAGACGTACACGGCGCACGCCTCCGCCCTACCCTTTAAGGACAACCTCCTTGAAAGCCAGGTGGCCACCTGAGCATTCACCTTAGTTTGTACTTCCGACCAATTTCGCTCCAGTTGGAGGTCGGGCCCGAACCACACCCCGAGGATGCGGACGGGTCCGTCACTCCAGCGGAAGGGCCCTGGAAGAGTATCGCTACCCCTCCAAGCACCAAGCCGCAAACCTTCGCTTTTGTCAAAGTTGACCTTGGCCCCTGCAATCCGCTCGTACTCGCTAACCGCCTTCTTCACAGCCTTTATATCCAGACGGCGGGATACAAACACTGTGATATCATCAGCGAACGCGGAAACCCTTGCCGCAAGGCTGCTAACAAAAGGTATACCGCGCAGGGCCGGACTTGTCCCCTCATCCCTAAGCCTGCGCAGGAGGGGCTCCAACGCGAGGACATAGAGGAGAGGAGACAGCGGGCAGCCCTGCCGCACCGAACGCTCGATCGCGAATACCTCCGAACGCCTTCCGTTCACCTGCACCACTGCCTGAGGGTTGTGGTACATCATGCTAATCCATCTGCGGAACTCCGGTTTGAATCCGGCAGTCTCCAAAACAGACGCCAAGAACCGATGGTCAACCCTATCGAAGGCCTTGGACTGATCTAAACTGATCAGCGCGGCTTCTGTGTCGTCTTCTATCCCCTCTAGGACCTCACGAATCAAGTGCAGATTGTCCTGGATCGACCTTCCCTTCACAGCAAAAGTCTGTTCAGGGCCGATCAGATCACTGATGACACGCTGTAAACGATTCGCCAAGACCCGGGCCAAAATCTTTAACTCTGTGTTAAGCAGAGTTATGGGCCTGTAATCATCTAAACCCTCCCAAACATGCCTGCCACCTTTCTTCAGCAATGTGATCACGCCCTTGGTAACGCTACCAGGGATGGCTCCCTGGGCGAACCAATGGTTGAACATATCCGTCAGAATAGGAACAAACATGTGCGACATCCTCAAGTACACTTCGTAGGGCAAACCATCCAGTCCCGGCGACTTGTTGAGGCCGACTTGCTTCAACGCGTCACGGACTTCGCATTCAGTAACCACACCCTCGCAGCCAGCCGCTTCAGCCGCCCCAAGGCGGGGGAAGTCGGCAAGATAGCTACGAAACTCCCGGATCGGGAGATCAGTGCAGCGGGCAAAGCGACCCCGAAAGTGCGCCCGAAAGGCATCACGTATCTCACGACTCGAACGCAGCAGTCGCCCGTCCGGGGCCTTGACCGAAGCGATGTACCGATCGGGGAACCTTCGCACTTCTTCTTCACGCGCAGTCGCGTTCGTCTTCACAGCTTCGTTGAGAACTCTCTTTAACCTAGATCTAACTACGTAGCCCTTGTAGCGCTCGCTACTCTCGCGCTCAAGGTCCCCCCTAGCTAGCTCTACGTTTAGGGAGTCCCCCCCAGCCACCGCCCGGGAAAGTCTATCTTCTATAGATTTCGCTTCCTTGGCCTTATCTAAATTGAGCTGTTGACCGTACTTGGTAGCGAAATCTCTAATCCTATGCTTAAGAGATCCCCACCACCTATTCCCGGTAACCGCCCCCACTAACGCCCGCTGAATTAGGGATTCCAGCCGGTCCCGGAAGTCCCGTATCTCCAGTAAGGAGGTATTGAACTTCCAGTAGCCGGCCAGCCTAGGCCTATCAGCTAACCGTAGACTGACGCTAACAAGTTTATGGTCAGTCCACGCTATCAAGTGGAACGTGGGACAACTAACAAAATCGATGTCAGCTCTTCTAACTAACACTCTGTCCAAGTAGGTACCCACTTTGGCAGAGGGCGAGCTTTCTAACCACGTCCACATCTCCCGCCCTGGGTGATCAAAACGAAACCTGTCGACCAGATCATGACGAGTCATGAGGCCGGCAAGGCTGCTATCACACCTTCCCGCACTACTAGCTCCCCGCCCGACCTTATCTATCTTGGGATCAAGGATCGCATTCCAATCACCCATTAAGACTAGCCGCTTCGTATCGTCCAGGAACGGCGCCAACCGACGAAAAAAGGAAACCCTCTCCACAACGATATTGGGCGCATAAACCGCAACCAGACGAAACTTGAAACTTTTCACGGCAACATCGGCCACAACCAGCCGGCCCCCGTCACCTGCAAAAACAACGTCAACATCAGCATCAAGGCTGCGTCCAACTAGCAAGGAGACCCCAGCGCTGAAGTTGCTGCCGTATGCTGAGAAAACGTTGAAGTCGTTCTTCAGCACCCGACAGTCAGCCTCGCAAGTGAAGTGGGTCTCCTGCACTGCAGCAACATCTACGCAGAGCTTCTTGAGTTCACCAAGCAAGCGCGCACACTTGCTTGAATCCCTCAGTCCCCTCACATTCAAACTGGCAATGTTTAAAGCCATCAATCCGACTTACCTTTACTCATCGTCGACTACGGGCCGGAAATCCTTGGGCGTGAGGATGCCGACAGCCTGACGCAGGGAACCGGTACCAAGTTCAGTCGTCACTCGGTTGTCCCTGGTGATTCCGCCGACATCTATCGGGAACTTCAACTTTAGGGCCCTGTAAAGAGATGGGTGAACCAAAATTGGGACCCTCCCTGCGCAGTATGTGATACATTTTTTGAGTGAGGAGTGCTCCAACTCCGCCAGCTTCATGCCCGTATCAGTCTGACAGACCGTACTCAGGTACTTCCATACGCCCTTAGTACGGTCGCCAGCTGACCGGACAAAAGTGGTCACCATGGCTGCACTCCTAAAGTTTGCTGGATTTGAGATTTTCAAGTCATTTATTTTCTCCAGCCTGGCCAACGGCTTTAGTGCCTTCCGGAGCTGAAAGTCCCCAACTGCCTCCAGCTCCGCAGAGCACAAAGCCGCCGCCCGCTGCATTTGTCCAATTGTGAGACCTTGGTTCTTTTTTACGGGTGGTTTTCTTTTTGGGGAGATCATAGCGGGGAATAACTCCTGTGAGGAAAAGTCAGCAGGGCTAAGTGAGGGGAGGGACGGAGTTCGGGCTAGGCCCGAGGGTTGTGCCCTTTCGGCAGATTGAGATCTGGGGAGGGGGATTTTATAGGGGCGGTGATGCTTCTTGAAGAAGAGTTCTTGCTGGGGTGAAAGGGGGGCCATTTGTTGGGGAGGGGATGGTAATGTGATCTTTGGGGGTGGAAATGTTGGTGAGGGTAATGGAGGTAGTGGTGAAGGTGCTGGTGGTGATGGTTGAGAGGAGGGGCCTGCCTCAGGAGGAGTTTTTTCCGGGCATAATTTCTTAGCCGCCCCCTCCCCACTGTCCCTTCGCCTCTTGAGATTTATGGTTGTTTCCATCTCTTCATGTGATGTTTTTGTTGTTGTTTTTTTCTTTTTTGGTGATGGAGCTGTTGGTGTCTTGGGTGTTGCTGGTTTCTTGGGGGTTGCTGCTTTTTTGGGTTTTTTTCCTGCTGCTGTTGTCTGTTGTTCTGTTGTTGTTGTTGTTGCTGCTGTTTCTTTTGTTTTGGTTACTGTTGTTGTTGTTGCTGCTGCTGCAACTGCTGCTGCCGCTATCGCTGGTTCTGCTGCTGCTACTGCTTGGGCCCTGGTCTGCTTTTGAGGAGGGGATGGGCTTTTTTCTCCCCCTTGTTTAGGGGATCCCCTCCTCTTTTTAGTTACTTCAGTCCAGCCCTCCTGGTTGTTTTGGGGCTGGACCTGACCCGGGCCCTTGGCCTCCGCTTCTTTGGTGATGGTGGGGGCCGTCGCGTCCTTTGTTGTTGTTGTTGTTGTTGTAGACGTCGACGCCTTTTCCTTATTTTCAGGTCGCTGGGGGCAGAACTTGGCGATGTGTCCAATCTGCTTACACCCCCAGCACCTGGGGCGTCTTCCCTCCACCATCACCATCATCTGCCGATCCCCGCTGATCAGCATATCAGGGATGGCTTTGAAGCCATCCCTGGTCAGGCACAGCCGGAAGGCATAATCCCCGTAGGCTGCCCCGGCCGAGGATCTGAGGAGGCTGGATTCCTCGACGAGTCCGTAGGCGCTTAGGTACGCCGCGAGGACCTCCCCAGTGATAATGGCCGGGACATTACACACCGTGACACGGAGCCTACGGGTGCCTTTGTACTCCGGCTGTAGCCTGAAGTTCTTAGTAATGACGTCCGATTCAGCCAACTTGGCTGCCTGTTTTTCTGTAGGAAGGAGGACCTCCCATGTCGCAAAACTTTTTCGGCTAAAGTATTGGCATGGGATGCCTGCCTTCCTTATCAGGTCCTCGAAGACCTCCTTTGTGAGCCCCACCAGTCTTTTCGTCTTCAGGTCGGAAACGACCAGAGAGAGGACTCTTGGGGCGATCTTGTCGGCGATCTCCGGGATGGGCAGTATTTCATTTCCCTTGAAATACTTTGCAAATCTGCCCACCCGGTCCGCCTCATGTTCTTCTGGTCCTCTCTGCTGGCCCTTCCAAGCTGTGGGGCTCTTTTGGGCCGGCTGAATCGGACTACCTTGAGATGTTTCCGGTTCCGTTGAGTCTCCGGGGATCGGCAGCGAAGGCCAGTTTGATCCTATTGGAGTGGTCGGTGTGGGAGTGATCTGTGTCGGGGTTGTCATTTCACCCTCCATGGCTGATGAAGAATTATCAGCCAGGAGGGTAGAAGAATTGACCTCCACCTACAGTAAGTATGGAGGGGGGTTCTACTGTTAAAATAAGAGACGGACACACAAAAAACACTGAAAAAAAAAAAGGCTGATAAAAACACGTAGAACCCCTGAAAAATGAAAATAAAAATTAACACAGTCTTGACGAAAAAATACAAGTCGGATAATAAGTATACAGGTGACAAAACACAATAGACAGACCAACGTCAAAAATAACGTGTTCTCGGTAAGACTTTTTCCTTTTTTTTTTTTTAAAATAAAGAGTTCAAACAAAAAAACAAAGTCTTACCGAGATAACCAAAAATACACGTAATCCAACTGGGTTTTGTACACAGAAAAAAGTCAAGTACACGCGAAGTAGCGTGGTCAAAAGCAAAGTCAAGACTCCAGCATAGTCAACAATGCAATAAAACACACAATTTTATTTCCTGTAGATTCACAGGTAGGCACAAGGCCTGGAGTTTTGGGGGAAGGGGAAGGGTGCGGTCATGCATTATCTATGTTTTTACTAAGGGGACCTAGCTAGCCACATTCGCCGACCCATTCAACAATACAATATATAACCATTCATCCGTCGCCATATGCGCAGCAATTACCAAAATACCACATGTACTCCATGAAAAGTCCTACTTAAAACCCGAAAATTGATGGATGATTTTTATTCATGATTTATATACAATGTTTGTGATGGGGATGGGAGAAAAAACCCCGAAATAAACGAAAAAACAAGGAAAAGATCCCCATTTGGTTACCCTCCCATCCCCCCGTCTCTAAAATCGGAGGCCGACTGTTTTCCGGGGCGAAAGGAACCGAAAACAAGCCGGACCTGCCCTAAGTGGGATTGGGATCCTAATCTACGGGGGTAAAAAGAAACAACGGGTCGGGCGCGGAATGGGTTAATACAAGCGGGTGATATGATTTTTATAAATTTTATATATACATATGAGTGTTCAAGATCTTCAGTAAACGTGGGCTGGGACACGGGCTGAGGTACCAAAATAATGGGGATGGGGAAGATCTTGAGAACTAACAACTAGATGACGGGGACAATGACACACAACATACTGCTAACTAGGTACCTAGGTACCAAAGAGAAAAAAGGGGAAACAGTTCTACTTACCAGGGGTGGGGTCCCTAAGGACCCGTACCGTAGACTCCATGAGTCGGCAGAGGAGGGAAGGATGACTCCAACATTGCCCCCTTTCGCACGACCAGGCTCGCTGCATTCACCCACCTTTTGCTGAATTTTATGCGATCCAAGCATTTTCTATCGCATCTGATTTTGACCCTCAGCAGATGCCGAAAGAACAAAACCAGATCACGATGAGAAAAGTTTGCATCGTCATAAAATCCCTTGTTTCGCGTCGTCCACACCACCATTCTAGCTACAGCCAGGATCGCGAGAAACACCACACGCTTCTCACCCTGAAACGGAGGAAGAACGTTGTCTACGACGTAACCAACGTCGAGCAGCACGAGCTGTTTGGGCTCGATGCGGGCCGTCCACTCGCCGACGTGATCCCAAAACGGACGGACTCGCTCGCAGTAGTAGAAGGCGTGCTCAGCCGTTTCTTCCAAGCCACTGCCGCAGCGAGTGCAATCGGGCATGTCTGCCAGGCCCGCCTTGTAGTTCAAGCCGGCAAGGGGTAACGCATTTCGCGCAAGTCGCCAGGTGAGCGAGAACTCGGAGTTGTTCAAGAAGCTCGATCCTGGCGCCCAATTCCAATGAGAGCGAATCTCCTCCATCGTCCAGCCGTGCCGCTCGCTGAGAGGATCAGAAGCGGAACCCACCACTAGCTCCCGATATAGTTCTTTTCGAGGCCATGAAAGGTCACTGGACCCAAGAAGGTTACGAAGGGCCGTTCGGCACTCGCGGACAAACAGTGTTTCGCCCAAAGGCCTACGTCGACCTTCCGCCTTTGGGTCTGACTTTAAGCGAGGAAAAGTCCGACTCGCCTTCAGTCTCCACACTGCAGTCCCCGTCAAGACTCTGCCCAGGTATGCAAGTCTTTCAGCAAGCCAGTGGCTCTCCAGATCAGGCATACCCAGACCCCCGTTGCGCGTACGTTGGATACAGACCTGCCTACGGACCATCGGCCTTGCACCTCGCCAGAGCAATCTGGAAAGGGATTGTTGCAGTGCCAACCGACGTGCCTTAGGCAGAGGAAGTACAGCCAATCGGTAAAGAATCAGGGGGAAGACGTACACGGCGCACGCCTCCGCCCTACCCTTTAAGGACAACCTCCTTGAAAGCCAGGTGGCCACCTGAGCATTCACCTTAGTTTGTACTTCCGACCAATTTCGCTCCAGTTGGAGGTCGGGCCCGAACCACACCCCGAGGATGCGGACGGGTCCGTCACTCCAGCGGAAGGGCCCTGGAAGAGTATCGCTACCCCTCCAAGCACCAAGCCGCAAACCTTCGCTTTTGTCAAAGTTGACCTTGGCCCCTGCAATCCGCTCGTACTCGCTAACCGCCTTCTTCACAGCCTTTATATCCAGACGGCGGGATACAAACACTGTGATATCATCAGCGAACGCGGAAACCCTTGCCGCAAGGCTGCTAACAAAAGGTATACCGCGCAGGGCCGGACTTGTCCCCTCATCCCTAAGCCTGCGCAGGAGGGGCTCCAACGCGAGGACATAGAGGAGAGGAGACAGCGGGCAGCCCTGCCGCACCGAACGCTCGATCGCGAATACCTCCGAACGCCTTCCGTTCACCTGCACCACTGCCTGAGGGTTGTGGTACATCATGCTAATCCATCTGCGGAACTCCGGTTTGAATCCGGCAGTCTCCAAAACAGACGCCAAGAACCGATGGTCAACCCTATCGAAGGCCTTGGACTGATCTAAACTGATCAGCGCGGCTTCTGTGTCGTCTTCTATCCCCTCTAGGACCTCACGAATCAAGTGCAGATTGTCCTGGATCGACCTTCCCTTCACAGCAAAAGTCTGTTCAGGGCCGATCAGATCACTGATGACACGCTGTAAACGATTCGCCAAGACCCGGGCCAAAATCTTTAACTCTGTGTTAAGCAGAGTTATGGGCCTGTAATCATCTAAACCCTCCCAAACATGCCTGCCACCTTTCTTCAGCAATGTGATCACGCCCTTGGTAACGCTACCAGGGATGGCTCCCTGGGCGAACCAATGGTTGAACATATCCGTCAGAATAGGAACAAACATGTGCGACATCCTCAAGTACACTTCGTAGGGCAAACCATCCAGTCCCGGCGACTTGTTGAGGCCGACTTGCTTCAACGCGTCACGGACTTCGCATTCAGTAACCACACCCTCGCAGCCAGCCGCTTCAGCCGCCCCAAGGCGGGGGAAGTCGGCAAGATAGCTACGAAACTCCCGGATCGGGAGATCAGTGCAGCGGGCAAAGCGACCCCGAAAGTGCGCCCGAAAGGCATCACGTATCTCACGACTCGAACGCAGCAGTCGCCCGTCCGGGGCCTTGACCGAAGCGATGTACCGATCGGGGAACCTTCGCACTTCTTCTTCACGCGCAGTCGCGTTCGTCTTCACAGCTTCGTTGAGAACTCTCTTTAACCTAGATCTAACTACGTAGCCCTTGTAGCGCTCGCTACTCTCGCGCTCAAGGTCCCCCCTAGCTAGCTCTACGTTTAGGGAGTCCCCCCCAGCCACCGCCCGGGAAAGTCTATCTTCTATAGATTTCGCTTCCTTGGCCTTATCTAAATTGAGCTGTTGACCGTACTTGGTAGCGAAATCTCTAATCCTATGCTTAAGAGATCCCCACCACCTATTCCCGGTAACCGCCCCCACTAACGCCCGCTGAATTAGGGATTCCAGCCGGTCCCGGAAGTCCCGTATCTCCAGTAAGGAGGTATTGAACTTCCAGTAGCCGGCCAGCCTAGGCCTATCAGCTAACCGTAGACTGACGCTAACAAGTTTATGGTCAGTCCACGCTATCAAGTGGAACGTGGGACAACTAACAAAATCGATGTCAGCTCTTCTAACTAACACTCTGTCCAAGTAGGTACCCACTTTGGCAGAGGGCGAGCTTTCTAACCACGTCCACATCTCCCGCCCTGGGTGATCAAAACGAAACCTGTCGACCAGATCATGACGAGTCATGAGGCCGGCAAGGCTGCTATCACACCTTCCCGCACTACTAGCTCCCCGCCCGACCTTATCTATCTTGGGATCAAGGATCGCATTCCAATCACCCATTAAGACTAGCCGCTTCGTATCGTCCAGGAACGGCGCCAACCGACGAAAAAAGGAAACCCTCTCCACAACGATATTGGGCGCATAAACCGCAACCAGACGAAACTTGAAACTTTTCACGGCAACATCGGCCACAACCAGCCGGCCCCCGTCACCTGCAAAAACAACGTCAACATCAGCATCAAGGCTGCGTCCAACTAGCAAGGAGACCCCAGCGCTGAAGTTGCTGCCGTATGCTGAGAAAACGTTGAAGTCGTTCTTCAGCACCCGACAGTCAGCCTCGCAAGTGAAGTGGGTCTCCTGCACTGCAGCAACATCTACGCAGAGCTTCTTGAGTTCACCAAGCAAGCGCGCACACTTGCTTGAATCCCTCAGTCCCCTCACATTCAAACTGGCAATGTTTAAAGCCATCAATCCGACTTACCTTTACTCATCGTCGACTACGGGCCGGAAATCCTTGGGCGTGAGGATGCCGACAGCCTGACGCAGGGAACCGGTACCAAGTTCAGTCGTCACTCGGTTGTCCCTGGTGATTCCGCCGACATCTATCGGGAACTTCAACTTTAGGGCCCTGTAAAGAGATGGGTGAACCAAAATTGGGACCCTCCCTGCGCAGTATGTGATACATTTTTTGAGTGAGGAGTGCTCCAACTCCGCCAGCTTCATGCCCGTATCAGTCTGACAGACCGTACTCAGGTACTTCCATACGCCCTTAGTACGGTCGCCAGCTGACCGGACAAAAGTGGTCACCATGGCTGCACTCCTAAAGTTTGCTGGATTTGAGATTTTCAAGTCATTTATTTTCTCCAGCCTGGCCAACGGCTTTAGTGCCTTCCGGAGCTGAAAGTCCCCAACTGCCTCCAGCTCCGCAGAGCACAAAGCCGCCGCCCGCTGCATTTGTCCAATTGTGAGACCTTGGTTCTTTTTTACGGGTGGTTTTCTTTTTGGGGAGATCATAGCGGGGAATAACTCCTGTGAGGAAAAGTCAGCAGGGCTAAGTGAGGGGAGGGACGGAGTTCGGGCTAGGCCCGAGGGTTGTGCCCTTTCGGCAGATTGAGATCTGGGGAGGGGGATTTTATAGGGGCGGTGATGCTTCTTGAAGAAGAGTTCTTGCTGGGGTGAAAGGGGGGCCATTTGTTGGGGAGGGGATGGTAATGTGATCTTTGGGGGTGGAAATGTTGGTGAGGGTAATGGAGGTAGTGGTGAAGGTGCTGGTGGTGATGGTTGAGAGGAGGGGCCTGCCTCAGGAGGAGTTTTTTCCGGGCATAATTTCTTAGCCGCCCCCTCCCCACTGTCCCTTCGCCTCTTGAGATTTATGGTTGTTTCCATCTCTTCATGTGATGTTTTTGTTGTTGTTTTTTTCTTTTTTGGTGATGGAGCTGTTGGTGTCTTGGGTGTTGCTGGTTTCTTGGGGGTTGCTGCTTTTTTGGGTTTTTTTCCTGCTGCTGTTGTCTGTTGTTCTGTTGTTGTTGTTGTTGCTGCTGTTTCTTTTGTTTTGGTTACTGTTGTTGTTGTTGCTGCTGCTGCAACTGCTGCTGCCGCTATCGCTGGTTCTGCTGCTGCTACTGCTTGGGCCCTGGTCTGCTTTTGAGGAGGGGATGGGCTTTTTTCTCCCCCTTGTTTAGGGGATCCCCTCCTCTTTTTAGTTACTTCAGTCCAGCCCTCCTGGTTGTTTTGGGGCTGGACCTGACCCGGGCCCTTGGCCTCCGCTTCTTTGGTGATGGTGGGGGCCGTCGCGTCCTTTGTTGTTGTTGTTGTTGTTGTAGACGTCGACGCCTTTTCCTTATTTTCAGGTCGCTGGGGGCAGAACTTGGCGATGTGTCCAATCTGCTTACACCCCCAGCACCTGGGGCGTCTTCCCTCCACCATCACCATCATCTGCCGATCCCCGCTGATCAGCATATCAGGGATGGCTTTGAAGCCATCCCTGGTCAGGCACAGCCGGAAGGCATAATCCCCGTAGGCTGCCCCGGCCGAGGATCTGAGGAGGCTGGATTCCTCGACGAGTCCGTAGGCGCTTAGGTACGCCGCGAGGACCTCCCCAGTGATAATGGCCGGGACATTACACACCGTGACACGGAGCCTACGGGTGCCTTTGTACTCCGGCTGTAGCCTGAAGTTCTTAGTAATGACGTCCGATTCAGCCAACTTGGCTGCCTGTTTTTCTGTAGGAAGGAGGACCTCCCATGTCGCAAAACTTTTTCGGCTAAAGTATTGGCATGGGATGCCTGCCTTCCTTATCAGGTCCTCGAAGACCTCCTTTGTGAGCCCCACCAGTCTTTTCGTCTTCAGGTCGGAAACGACCAGAGAGAGGACTCTTGGGGCGATCTTGTCGGCGATCTCCGGGATGGGCAGTATTTCATTTCCCTTGAAATACTTTGCAAATCTGCCCACCCGGTCCGCCTCATGTTCTTCTGGTCCTCTCTGCTGGCCCTTCCAAGCTGTGGGGCTCTTTTGGGCCGGCTGAATCGGACTACCTTGAGATGTTTCCGGTTCCGTTGAGTCTCCGGGGATCGGCAGCGAAGGCCAGTTTGATCCTATTGGAGTGGTCGGTGTGGGAGTGATCTGTGTCGGGGTTGTCATTTCACCCTCCATGGCTGATGAAGAATTATCAGCCAGGAGGGTAGAAGAATTGACCTCCACCTACAGTAAGTATGGAGGGGGGTTCTACTGTTAAAATAAGAGACGGACACACAAAAAACACTGAAAAAAAAAAAGGCTGATAAAAACACGTAGAACCCCTGAAAAATGAAAATAAAAATTAACACAGTCTTGACGAAAAAATACAAGTCGGATAATAAGTATACAGGTGACAAAACACAATAGACAGACCAACGTCAAAAATAACGTGTTCTCGGTAAGACTTTTTCCTTTTTTTTTTTTTAAAATAAAGAGTTCAAACAAAAAAACAAAGTCTTACCGAGATAACCAAAAATACACGTAATCCAACTGGGTTTTGTACACAGAAAAAAGTCAAGTACACGCGAAGTAGCGTGGTCAAAAGCAAAGTCAAGACTCCAGCATAGTCAACAATGCAATAAAACACACAATTGTGATTTGAAAATGGGGATATTTATATATCTTAACCGGTAAGGTGTGGGGGGGTTAACAGGGAGACACAAGCGTTCCTTCTCCCTCTTAAAAATTCTTTTTTCTCTTACTTTCACCTTGTGCAGGGGATTCCATTTCTACTTGGGTAGGGAGAAATTTTTTTCAATCTTGCATACAGATGTTATATACTCGTGAGTAAGTCGAATCGAGCTCGGTTTTTGGTTTATGGTCACGAGATTACTGAAATTAATTCTTAAAAGAAATTTTTCTTTCTTGTCCTAATGTTCTGAGCTCATTTGTTTGCACACAGTTAAATAGTTTCAAGTACTGCTATATAACAAACATCTTAATTTATCATCAGTCATTTGTGTGCACATTGTTAATTGGTTAGATATAGGATTTGAAAATAAATGTAGATAATTTTTCTTAAAGTGAGGGGATTTGTTGCCACACATTTAAGTATTGCTATTGTTTTCACAAATTTAAACGGTTGCAAGTATTGCTATTCAACACTAATAATTCTATTCAACACTATTCTTTCATTAAGACACAGTCAAATGATTCTGAGTACTGCTATGTATTGCCCAGTCGGCTGGGACTGTAGAACACACCGAGTGCACCTCTGCAGAGGGGTAAGACCCCCTAGATATGACACTAAGCAATCTGATGGTGAGGTTCCAATAGTGATGGAGATTTGTGGAGTGCAGAGTACTCCTTCATTGCCTTCACTCCCAGGTCCACTCTGGCCCGGAGTGGTAGCACCTGATAGGGTCCTATCGATGGGTTAAATAGAACCAACTGCATACTTATGCTAAACTGGATTGTTTGAATTGAAACTGTTTGACTAAATTGAATAGCTTGAAAAAGAAATGTTTTTGACTATTAAATTATACTTACATATAAACTGCGTGCGTATGCTAAACTGAATTGCTTGAAATGGAACAGTTTTGATATTGAAAATGTACTTACACTAAACTGAATTGTTTAATATAGAACTGTTTTGACATGTAACTGTGTGTAAACAAAATCTGTACTTATACTAAACTGAATTAGCTGAATTAGAACTGCTTGTCTCAACTGAATAACTTGAAGTAGAAATGTTTTTCACAATTTGATTGTATTTACATGATTGGGCTAGTGGGTAGAGTGTTTTCCAATGGTCCGGGAGACTTGGGTTCAATCCCATGTCGCGTCATACCAAAGACATTTAAAATGGTACTTGATATCTACTTGCTTAACACTCAGCAATATAAGGTACGTATCAAGGGTAAAGTGGAGCAATCCTGGGAAAGGAGTAACGCCCTTCCCTACACTTCGGTGTAGTAGCTATTAAAAAGGGAGCCTTCTGGTCGCCCTCGGCTACGGTCGCCCTCGACTACAATCGCCAACTTTACTTACTCTTACATTTAAACAGCGAAATTACGCCAAACTGAATTGTTTGAAATAGAACTATTTTCATAAAAATGGATTTGGCGTTAAATAACCTACAAAGGTTCATATGCCATAAAACCCAATGAACCAAACCAAACCAAACTGCTATGTAATGCTAATAATTCAATTTTTGCACACACGTTAACGGTTTTAAATATTCCACACTATTCATTTTATTTGCACACAGTTTAATGGTTCCAAGTATTGCTATGTAATTGTAATAATTCAACAAAACATCAATCATTTGTTAGAACACAGTTTAACGGTCAAGCAGTACTATCTAACCCACACATACGACCCTATCATATACTACCACTCCGGATTAGAGTGGGCCTGAGAGTAGTGGCAATGAAATGGTCCATGACTGGAGCCTCACCATCAGATGGTTTACTCACATATCTAGGACATTCATTTGGGGCGTCCTACCCCTCTGCAGTGATGCAGTGGGCGTATTCAATTGCTTTGACAGGTATTTCTGGCGCCGTGGTCTGGTAGATGAGGGTCGAGTCATATTCATGTATCTAAGGTTCTAGTGGTATATATCCGGAAACGGGTGAGGATCGGTTTGTTTTGTTTTATGGTATTCCAATCTTTGTTGGTAATTTAATTCCAAATCATTATAGGAACCTCACCATCAAACTAATGATTACGTAGTATCATTTTTTTATTCAAATAAACAGTTTTATTTCAAACAATTCAGTTTAGCATAAGTGCACAGTTTAATTGCCAAAAACCTTTCTATTTCTTGCTATTCAGTTTAATCAAACAGTTCTAATTCAAATAAAGCTTCGGCATTACAGGAACCTCACCATCAGATTGTTTAGCGTCATAAACAGGACACTTGGCGGGGGGGTCTTACTCCTTCTGCAGAGAAGCGGTCAGTGCATTCTACAGCCCCAGCCGACTGGGCGATTATATTTCTGTGTTGTTGTTTCTATAGAAAAGTTGCACACTGTTATATGGAGTCAAGTATTTCTATGTAAACTAATGATTAGGTAGTTTCAATTAATCATTTCGATTTGATTATGCTCATATGTTTACACAATCAAATAAATTCTTGGTAAATGATTATACCTTCATTTATACACATAATCTGAATTCATTTATACACATAATCTGAATTCATTTATACACATAATCTGAATTCACATATTGTGAATTGAATTACCATGACCAGAAAACCCGGCGAACACTTACGCACGACATACGGAAACACTGGAGAGCTATTTCGACCTATCAAATAACACCACTCCGAGTTTGAATGGACCTGGGAAAAATGACAAAGAAGTGGTCCACTTCACTCCTCTGATTCCCAGAACCGGAAACTCTCCATTAGATGCAGGTCTGTATCATACCGATCATATCCCATTTTTTTCTTATTAGGTCTTATCAGCAGTGTACACTATGATCTCCATCATTGGAGATCGAACAATCAACCACCGATTGCAGAGCCGAAACTCTACAACTGAGCCACAGTCCATATTGCCCACAAGCGACACCAAATTAGCTAGTCATGGTAATGACTATATATATATATTCACAATATAATTCCTCTACTTAAAAAAGAAAAATGTACGCATAATCCACAGTTATAATGTATTCCTACCTAATACGAATAATAGTATGGTTTCAAGTAACTTTCTATTTATAATAGTTCCAAAGTAAAAGTACGATCACCAGATGGCGACACAGAATACTTTGACATTGTAGCAGCAGTACTATAATGGGACACGCTAGCTCCATACCTCTTTATCATTTGTCTAGACTACGTACTTAGAACATCGATTGACAAAATCAGAGAGAACGGCTTCGAGCTGACAAAGAAAAGAAGCAGAAGGCACCCCGCAAAAACAATTACCGACGCCGACTACGCCGATGACATAGCGTTACTAGCAAATACACCCAACCAAGCCGAAACACTACTGCATAGTTTGGAACGAGCAGCCGCAGGCATAGCCCTCTATGTCAATGCACATAAAACGGAATATAAGTGCTATAATCAAACGGGTGACATCTCCACTCTAGACGGAACCCCTCTTAAACTAGTAGACAAATTTACTTACCTAGGAAGCAGCGTCGCATCAACCAAAAAGGACATCGACTCGAGGTTAACGAAAGCATGGACAGCTATCAATAGGCTATCGACTATATGGAAATCAGACCTAACCGATAAAATGAAACGCAGTTTCTTCCAGGCAGCGGTCGTGTCGATACTGCTATATGGATGGACTCTAACAAAACGGCTGGAGAAGAAGCTAGACGGCAATTACACAAGAATGCTGCGAGCAATCTTGAACAAGTCCTGGCGGCAACACCCCACAAGACACCAACTGTACGGCCACCTGCCCCCTATCACGAAAACTATTCAAGTTAGACGAACCAGACATGCAGGACACTGCTGGAGAAGCAGGGACGAACTCATAAGTGATGTACTCTTATGGACCCCCACACATGGCCGTGCAAAAGCAGGACGACCAGCACGAACATACATTCAGCAACTATGTGAGGATACGGGATGTTGTCCAGAAGACCTGCCTGAGGCGATGAACGATAGGGAAAAGTGGCGAGAGAGGGTTAGGGATATCCGTACTACCAGCACGACATGATGATGATGATGAAATAACTAATAGGAATACTTACTGGTTTACAAACAATTAATACAAATAATTTAGTTAAATGTTGTCTTTACCAAATCCCTTTAAGAAGCAGTATCTGTTTAATCTGAATTTTCATAGGGGTGTACAACAAACTGAGAATAAGAATTGACAATGTTATCCTTAATCGAATGATATAAACTTTCAAGACATCTTTGCAGCAGTCGGCTGGGGTTGTAGTATACATCTACTGGTTCTCAGCAGTGGAGTAAGACAGAACCCCGCCAAAGAGTGTCCTGTTTAAGATACTAAACAATCTGATGGTGAGGTTCTAGTAATGTTGGAGTTTAAGAGAATGCGGAGTACCCCTTCATTGCCTTACCCAGTCTGTATCCGTTTAAACTGAATCTTCATAGGTGTATACGACAAACTAAGAATCGAAATTTACAATGTTATCTTAAATCTGATAATATAAACGTTCGAGACACCCTTGCAATATCTTTACCAAATATGAATCATTTTTATTAGATCTATTTGACCCAAACATGGGATCCTATCAAATAACACCACTCCGAGTTTGAATGGACCTGGGAAAAATGACAAAGAAGGGGTCCGCTTCACTCCCCTGATTTCCAGAACCGGAAACTCTCCATTAGATGCAGGTCTGTATCATACCGATCATATCCCATTTTTTTCTTGGAGGGAAGAATGTTACCCCTCTGAAACTGGATATCGTCACCATTTTCTACGCCTCACCAACTGAACGCTAGTATTTCCTCCGGTATTTTGGGGCCTTCCACACGCAATACTCACGTTCTTAAGGTGGCCCACTGTGGTGAAAAGAAAATGTCACTTTATTCATTGGCTTATAGTCAAGTCTCGCTGAGAGCAAAAGTTCTCATTTGATTAGTTAAGTTAAGTTAAGCAGCAATAAACCTGTTAAATACTTAAATGGGTGACCAGTTAAAGTTGTGGTTTCAAAACATTTTCGATCCGGGACCCCTTTCTATTTCCACTCCATCTTATGGAGCCCCATTTTAATAAAAATAAAAATGGTCAAAAATCTTCCCTGAAAATCATATCCAATTTAGCCAGAGGGGTGTACTTGCCTTGCTTGGAATAAAATGTCAGTGATATTTTTAGCAAAGATAAATGTAATTCTTTCTTGCACAAGCCTTAATTTGTATTTGGTCATCATTTTGCTAAGTGCTAAGAAGGATATTGCGGAGAAATATGTTGCATTGTGACCACCTTTTAAGAAGCGGTGGCCATTGAAACTGAATTTTCATAGGTGTGTACTACGAACTGAGAATCGGAATTTACAATATTATCCTTAATCAGATAATATAAACTTTCTCGACACCCTTGCAGCTGTCGGCTTGGGCCGTAGAATACACCTAATGCATCTCTGCAGAGTAGTAAGACCCCCCACAACAGTGATTGTCCTAGATATGACACTAAACAATCTGATGGTGAGGTTCGAGTCTTGCTGGATCTTTGGAGAATGCGGAGTACCCCTTCATTGCCATCGCTCCCAGGTCTACTGTGGTCCCAAGTCGTAGCATCTGACAAGCATCTATAGGTCAAATAAAACTAAACTGTGTACTTATACTAAACTGAATCGCTTGAAATGGAACTCTTTTTGTATGTTATACTGAATTGTTTGAAATAGAACTGTTTTTGACATTTAAACTGTACTTACGCTAAACTGAATTGTTTCAAATAGAACTGCTTTGACATTTAACTGTGTGGAATCAAAAAGTATTCTTATACAAAATTGAAGTTTGAAATAGAACTTTATTTGTATAAAAATGGATTTGGCATAACCTACAAAAGGTTGATATGTTATAAAACCCGAACCAACAAGCAAACTTACAGCATCTGGGGACGCCTGTTGTTGAAGTAACGAAATCACTTATCTCCGAACCACAATTTGAAAAGCCACATTTAAAAAAACAACAGGTTAGTTTAAGCATCCGAAGGATTGTGTGCCACATCTCAGCACCTCACGTGATGGAACAGTTAACAAGATGGATTAGCAGACTATTGGTCTCAGACGGGGATTTTACTGTTTTAGTAAACAAGAATTAAATTCATTACAAATGCGGAAATTTTTAGATTCAAGTAAAAATGAAGAGAAAAAAAAATTATCTGCGTTCAAATTTTGTACAGTTGTGAAGTGGGAAATTCTACTACGTATCAATTTCTTTCATTAAAGGGGTTTTGGTTCAGAGGCCAGAAAATTGAGAGGAATGACAGCTGTCAGAACATAGATTTGAGGATAACGTTCTGGAATGAGGAAACACCCCAAAATACATGAATTTTCAGATATTCAGTTTAGCACTTTCTATTGGCAAGTTTCCCCGATATCTTGGATTCGTCGACAATAAGATATACGAAATCAGTATTTGCGAATGGCATTAAATAATCTCTTTAAACAACGATTCTGATTGGTGGTGTTTTGAGACATATCAAACCTTCTTGGGTATTCAATGCCGAATCCGGTTTATAAAATTTTTTTTTTTTAATCAAATGTGATTTGTAAACGAATAGTTTCTAAATAACACTTTAAACAAGTTAGATGTCATTTATCTGCACAGTTAAATTTCACCTCTGCAGAAGAGGAATTGATATTTAATTCTAGTCACTTATTTGTAAAGATTCAGTTCAACGCTCCCTCTTGTCAAGTCCCCACCCCCATCTTGGATTCGTTGGCAATAAGATATACAAAAATCAATATTTGAGAAATGCATTAAATAACTTAAAAGTTGTTTGGGTTTTATGGTGTTATAGTTTATTTAATCACAAATGCTCATATATATATATATATATATATATATATATATATATATATATATATATATATATATATATATATATATATATATATATATATATATATATACACATACACGCACTTAAAATAAGTATCTTTTTCGATCAAGGCTTATATTGACCTAAAAAGCTGGTTGATCGTTCCAAAGTGTCAGTTGAGTGCGACAATCGTTTTGATTTTAAAGGTTAGCGAGTTTTTTAATTTTTTGGTTGTCGACAAACTTCAATCATAATGATGAAACGGGTCATTTCGTAAAAGATTTTTCTAGTCCTTATCTTGACGATCATTGTCAAAAGGGAGATTTAATTTTGCTCCATCCTAAATAAAAGCGAGCTGGGCATGGCTCAACAACTGAAGAAATATTTCTTTCTTCGTTTATAAAATCTTTTTAAACTCTTAGTATCTTTAAAAACTTTGGTCAAAATCTTTATTTTAAACGTCAAGTCATACTGGTTTGCGAATCTTTAAGAGATTCGGAAATGAGCGCGAACACGCTGGTCAAATGACTAAAATGCAGAAAAAAAATCCTATGTACGTGTACAAAATTAATGCTTTTTTAGAATTGGGCATATGCGATTTTAAGGCCTTGCTTCAAACTATGTGGTCAAATCCGGCGATCTCAGTGATAAGGGAGAACGCAAACGAAGTTGTCGAGTTGGACTTCGTATTATAATATTGCAAGCTTCACGGTTTCATTTTACTCTATTTACCAACCCCTCCGTTTGGGAAGCATATGACAAGGTCAATTTTTAAGCGGAGCTTAACAGGTTTGAATTCAGAGTTTTCCTTCTCTAAGACTAGTTGCCAAGGCTGAAGAACCTTATCTGCCCTACTATTTACCCATAGCTGGAGGGAGAATAATTGGATTCTTACCTTTCCCAAGGGTATTAGTGCTATGTGAAATGCAATCAGCCTCGTCCAGGATTTGAACTGGTGTCGCCGTGTCCATTTACTACGACGATAACCATTACACCACGGGCACCTATTTCATTTATGGAATAAAAGGGATTTGGGTATATTTTACACCCTCAAGATTCTTGAAGTTAAGTGAAATCTGGCAATGTCTTGGACGAAACCTTCCGAAATTACGTCTTCCACGATAAAAAAAATAAAATATAAATAAAAATGTAGGTCTTCATAAAATTAAGATCGAAAAGATTTCCCATATGTAGAAAATTAGAATTAGGTTTCCAGAGATGATTTAAAAGGAAGTAGTCGTTAGATAACTATTTAGGAAGAGGTACGGGCTCCTTTGTTGGCACACTTCAAAAGATACTGGGTTTTGTTAACTGGCGTATAAATCGTCGCGTGTTATCGAATACTTATTCCATCCTTGTCGGAGAAGAGCGAAAATAGTTAACCAATAGCTGAAGCGGGCTCAACTCAACTTTTCAACTCTTAGGACGAACGAAACGTATCAGTGGAACTAGAATTTGAACATGCTTACTTCGAAGATACGAGTTAGCATTTCAACAGGTGTGCCAAAGGGACTACCAATAGTAGCATGTCGTAAACATCAGTAATTCTATTTATCAAGTGTCCCTATCAAACACAGAATTGAACTTAGTGATCTGACACCATACTAGTCCCACGAGAAGAGTTTTTTTTTTTTATACACATGGAAAAAAAAGGGAGGGTAATGGTACTCTGGGGTAGAATGGACCTGGGATAAGTTGTAGTTGAAATTTTCGAGCTCTGAAGAATTTACCATAAGTTAGTAATAAATGAATTTCAGCCACAAGTAGAAACGAAATCTTGATATTAGATTGAGTCGTACATGTTAAATATGGTGACCGATAGGAGTTACAGAAAGTATAAAAAGAGTTACGCCCGTGGAAGTTCACTTGTGTCCCCAGAAAGCTCACGGTGTACAAGTTGAACCTACTTTTGAGCGGGTAGAAAGAAAAAAAAAATGTTAGAATTCATTCGAATTGAACATGAAAATTTCATACGAGATAATCGAACTTTTTCCGTTGTTCAACTTGAGCCGCCTTTACATTCGGAGATCAAGTGTTGGAAAAGAAATATATACATTTATGACTAGATTCGAAAAGAACGCTCTGCAGCCATTGACTCTGAACCTAGGGAGTTTTTCCTCAGAAAAAGCAGCGACACGATAGCGCAAGAGCAGAATGGGAATTATGGCCGTCAGAAGACGCATCTGACGATAGAAATTCTGAGATTATAAGACACCAGAAAGTCATTAGATGAAACATCCTTAAAATCAGGAATAAAATTAGTTTCAGTAGTTCGGTTTTTAACGTTCTCAATATCTAAGATACCGCAACCAATTCAAGTTTCAGCAGTTGCAAAATTGTCTTAAGTTCTTTGTATTGAGAGACAAATTCGAGACCCGATAGGTATTCATCCTCCGAAACCGTAGAGGGTTCTGCCTTGTCTCTTCAATGCGTAGATGACATCCATGGCGGTGACGGTCTTACGTCCTGCATGTTCACAGTAACTAACAGTATCACGAAGGACTGTAGCCAAAAAGACTTTGATAACGCCACGAGTTTCTTCGTAAACTAGACCGGAAATCCGTTTCACGCCACCACGCCGGGCCAGTCGACGAATTGAAGGCTTTGTTATACCAAGAATATTATCTTGTAAAATCTTCCTGTGACGCATAGCTCCTCCCTTTCCAAGTCCTTTGGATCCTTTACCGCGACCAGGCATACTTAATTTTCGATAGAATCAATTTCTGTCCCAACGAGAGATTGAAGAACACAGAACTTGAATTTTAATAAAAAAAAGGATGTGAGGGTATTTATATAACTAGACTGGTGAGAATGGGTGGTTTAACAGGAAGACGCTTAACATTTTTTCTTACTTTCACCTTGTGTAGGTTGTTCCATTTCTACATGGGTAGGAAGAAATATTTTGCATTCCTGCATACATATGTTATATACTCGTGTATAAGTCGAGCTCGGTTCTTGGTTTATGATCACGAGATTTCTGGAATTAATTCTTGAAGGAAATCTTTCTTTCTTGTCCATATGTTCCATCCATATTTTTGTACCTTTACCGTGACCTGCAATCATGGAAAAAATCAAATAAATTCTTATTACCTAAATTTAAACTCTTTTCTTAATATTTATTGTTTAAAGCTATTTCATTACATCAATTTATTAATTAACCATTCAACCGCTTTTCATTTTGATCCAAAACTTTACAATCCCCCCCCCCACTTAGAGGCCGAGCAGCTTCTTTTCGGGATTCGATCCGGAAAACAGTCGACCATCTTCCATAGAAAAAGAGATAGGGAGCTAACCAATTCTACATTTAATTCTCTTTAGTTTTCTTTTTTTTGGGGAGGTATACATTTTCTCCAGCCCAATCAGATAAATTATATATATATATATATATATATATATATATATATAATTCGATCCGGAAAACAGTCGACCATCTTCCATAGAAAAAGAGATAGGGAGCTAACCAAATCTCCGTCTACTTTTATTTAGTTTTCTTTTTTTGATGGGTATACATTTTCCCGAACCCAATCAAATAAATTATATATACATTATTTGCTGGGCCTCTTATTAACGTTGTTTTAAGAAGGTTTGGTTGGGTTTGGTTTGATAGCATATCAATTATTCAATGCCAAATTCTCTATATACATATATATTTATTCATATAATTAGAGAGCTTGAAGTAATTTGGTTGTTTTGGAGAGTAATCGAGTGATAGTATTTGTTATAAAGTATGAATGAAACTAGTTAAGATGAATCAATTTAATAGATATTAAATGACGACCACTCACTTCACAATTCCCTAATAAATATTCTGGGCTTTTATTATTATTTCTGTATTATGTTTCCTAGGCTTCTCCTATTTGACCCATTTAACTGGGACTGCAGAATAAACCGACTGCAACTCTGCAAAAGGATAAGACCCCAGCCAACGAGTGTCGTAGATATGACACTAAAAATCTGATGGTGAGGCTCGAGTTATGTTGGAGCTTTAGAGAAAGCGGAGTACCCCTGTAATACCATCGCTCCAAGGCCCACTCTGGCCCGAAGTGGTAGCACCTGACAGGGTCCTATTTATGGGTCAAATAGAACTAAACTGCGTACTTACGCTAAACTGAATTGTTTGAAATAGAACTGTTTTGACATTTAATAGTGTGTAAACAAAAACTATACTTATACTAACCTCAATTGTTTGGTTGGTTGGTTGGTTGGTTGGTTGGTTGAGTTTTATGGCACACTTAAATGTCAAAATAGTTCCATTTCAAACAATTCAGTTTAACATAAGTGTAATTTCGATGTTAAAAACAGTTGCATTTCAAACTATACAATTGAGCATACAAAAACAGTTCCGTTTTAAACAATTCAGTTTAGAATACATAGAGATTAACATTTAAAAAGATGGGCGAGCTTATAAGTTTGCCTACAGTTAAATTGGTTCAAGTGTTGTAGTTATTTAATACTTCTTCAAGACGAAAGCTGGCAACTATGCAGTCTGTGTCACAATCCATACTCTCTATACTATAGGTTTCTTCGTAGGGGTTTTGTCGATCCCTGAGCATTGCACTGTTTTATTCTTATTGGCGTCCTTTTTCTTGAGAGCATTTTGAATGCTCTTCCAGGTTTTTCATTGTTCACTTTGGTGTTCATCTGTATTTTCCCTGTTTGGCTAATGTGAACTTGTGATTTTTGTTTAAGTTGTTCAGGTCTTATGGGGGACAAGTTTTTTAGTCTGTCTTTAATGCTATTTGGTGAGCAGATTGGTGACTTATGTAACAGCTATTTTTTTTTTTTTAGATTTTACAGGGTTGAACGATAAAATTGTCGGCCTAGAAAAGACGACATGATTCCATTTCCTTTAATGAAAACCGGTTTTCTTTTTTTTTTTTTTTTTTTGTTGCAGACCATCTATTAGTTGGCCAGTTGTGTACAAATCCCAAGAGCGATAGGAGCCTTCTATCATGTCTGAAAGGGACACAATGTTCAACGAGTGAGATCGGAGATGCGCCACTCTACAACTCATGCTCTCTACCGATCCAAGTTATGACAACAGGACTATTGCCAGCACCATCAAAATGCAAATCTGGATTGCCAGGAATAACAGGCACGTGCCCAGGGTGATAAAAACAAAGTTTCCGGCTACGGTTATGTTCTTTGGTGTGGTTTCAAGTGAGGGCCACATCATGCCACCTCACATTTTCGAAGTCGGCTTGAAAGTCAACACCAAAGTGTACCTGGATGTGCTGAAAAGTGTGGTGATCCCCTGGTGCAATCAGGTGGCCGGTGCCAGACCCTGGGTGTGGCAGCAAGAGTCGATGCCGGCCCAAAAGTCCAAAGAGACCCGGGCTTGGCTTCAGAAGGAGTGCTACGACTTTGTACCCTTCTCTCACTGCCTCTCTCCAGACCTGAACCCGCTGGACTGCTTGGTTTGGTCATACGTCGAGAACATCACCAACATGACCTCTCACAACGACAAAGCCAGCCTGATCGCCGCCATCCGCCGAGTATTCGCCGAGCTCTCGCCGGCGCTTGTGGAAAAGGCATGCTCCCAGTTCCGGATCCGTATCGAGGCCGTGATTGAGGCTGAAGACGGCTACATTGAATAGATGTCAGCTCTACTACATAATCAAGTTACCTGAATTGATATTTTTAATAAAAGTTTTAAAATAAGGCTGTAGTGTTGTTTTCCTTAGGACGACAATTTTATCGTTCCACCCTGTATATTTTTAGTAGTTCGTGTTGGAGTGGTAGATCGTACGTGTGTCTTTGTTTGGACTACATCATTGAATCTCTACCTATTCCTAATTTGTTGCTGAGCTTGTGCTTAGTAAAATTCGGCCGAGTGTAGTTTTTTCAGGTGCTCCTGAAACGTTGGTAAATCATTAGCTTCCAAATGGATAGCTATCTCCACGAGAGCTCTATATTGGTTGTCGTCATTGGTTGTATCCGCTCTCCGTGCTACAGAGGCGTAGGTGTTTTTTCCCCATGTAGGTTCCAACAACTTTCCTTGCTTCCAGGAAGGAAACATTCCTCTTGTGCTTCACTTCAATTATTTCCTTTTCTTTTTTGTAAACAACGTAAGATCTTACGTTAGCCGGATGGTCTTGTCGGCAGTTTGCACATCTAATTTGCTTCAAGTAATCTTCCAAGTGATCTGAATCCTTTTCACTGCATTTGGCACATGCCTGTCGTTCTCTACAGGCTTCCCTGGGGTATCTATATCTTTGGCATTTGAAGCACCTCAGGTTCGTTGAGACGTACAGCTCGACTCTCTCAAGACGATAGCCGATCTTCTCCTCCTTTGGAGTACAGGACTTGCTAAATGTGAGGATGTAAGCGTTAGTCTTGATTCGTTCTTCGCCTTTTCTAATGGAGATTCTTCTTATATTTGTAACTCCCTGTTATTCCAGGAATGAGGCTATTTCCTTTTTTGTAGCCAATGTCAATACCCTTCTCTTGATAATTCCTTTGGAAGTGTTCCGTTTCTCATGTAGGTAAGCTCTGCATTTCGTTGTATGAAAGGTCTTCATTTTTAATATGCTTTCTACCTGTCTTTGGGTGTCCACCTCGACTAGCAAGTTGCCGTTCCTGGTTTTCTTAACAGTTTTCGGAATAGCCCTTGCAGAAATAACTTTTACAATGAGGAAAGGCGAGAATTTGGTTGGTTGGTTGGGTTTTTTTTCATGGCATATCAACCTTTGTATGTTATTTAACGCCAAATCCATTTTTATACAAATAGTCTGTTCTACTTCAAATAATGCTGTTTAACATGAGTACACAGTTTAATTGTCGAGAACACGTCTATTTCGAGCTGTTCAGTTTATTCAAACATTTCTAATTCAGCTAATTCAGTTTAGTATGAGTACAGATTTTGTTTACACACAGTTAAATGTGAAAACAGTTCCATATCAAACAATTCAGTTTAGTGTAAGCATGCAGTTTAAATATAAGTAGAGTTTAATTGTCAAAAACATTTCTATTTCAAGCTATTCGATTTAGTCAAACGGTTCTAATTCAAGCAAGTATTTCTAATAACATTTTAAACAAATCTGAGCTCATTTTCCTTCACAATTAAAATATTTCAAGCATTTCTATCTAGTATAAATCATTCTATGTACTTTTCTTCATTTGTTTGCACACAGTTAAATTATTACAAGAGTTGCTCTGTAAAATTAACAATTTAACATCTGTCATTTGTTTACACACATTTAAATAGATACGTATGATAGGTAAGAGATTAACAGTATAAAATGTAATTGAGCTTATAAATTTGCCCACAGTTAAATGGTGTCAAGTATTGTAGTTTTTGATTATTACTTCAAGATTAAAGCTGGCAACTACGCGGCCTGTGTCTCTATCCATACTTTCTATACTAAACGTCCTTTGTAGGAGTTTTGTTGGTTGTTGAGCATTGGATTGTTTGGTTCTAATAGGCGACTTTGTTATTGAGGGCATTTTGAATGTGCTTCATGGTCTTTCCTTTTTCACTTTAGTATTCATCAGATTTTTCACAGCTTAGCTAATGAGAGCTTGTGATTTTTGTTTATGTTGTTCAGGGCTTATGGGGGATAAGTTTTTTAGTCTGTCTTTAATCCTTTTTGGTGGACGGATTAGTGATTTATGTTACGGGTGTTTTGTTGGAGATTTTGAACTTTTAGGAATAGTTAGTATTGAAGGGGTAGATCCTACGTGGGTTTTTGTTTGGACAAAAACATTGAATCTTTCCCCATTTCCTCACTTGCTGAGCTGGTGCTTGATAAAATTCGGCAGAGTGTAGTTTTTTCAGGTGCTTCTGAAACTATGACCAATCACTGACTTCCAAATGGATCACTTTCTCCACGAGAGCTCTATATTTGTTGTCGTCATTGCTTGTATCTGCCCTCTGTGCAAGAAAAGCGTAACTGCTTTCTCCGATATACCTCCCTATAATTCTCCTTGCTTCCAGGAAGGACACGTTCCTCTTGTGTTTCACCTCAATTATTTCTTTTTCTTTTTAGTAAACAACGCAAGATCTTGCGTAAGCTGGATGATCTTGTCGGCGGTTTGCACATGTAATTTCTTTTAAGCAATCTTCCTCCACGTGGTCCAGGTCCTTTTCATCACATTTCGCATATGTCTGTCGTCCTCTACAGGCTTCTCTGTGGTGTCCATATTTTTGGCATTTGAAGCACCCCAGGAGAGTTGAGACGTACTGCTCAACTCTCTCGAGACAATAGCCTATCTTCACCTCCTTGGGAGTACGGGGCTTATTAAATGTCAGGATGTTAGTGTTGGTCTGGATTCGTTCTACGCCTTTTCTAGTGGAGATTCTTCTTATATTTGTAACTCCTTGTTTTCCCAGAGCTGATGCAATCTCCTCTTATGTAGCCAATGCCAATTCCTACTCCTGATAACTCCATTGGACTATGGAGTTTCTCATGCTAGTAGGCTTTGCATTTTGTCGTATGAAAGGTTTTTATCTTTAATGTTTTCTGTCTGTCTCTGAGTGTATCCCTCGGCAAGCAAGTTGCCATTCCTTGTTTTCCTGACAGTTTTCGGACTAGCCATTGTAGAGATTACTTTTTCTATGAGGAAAGGCGAGAATTTGATTAGGCAGACCTCCTCCAAAGATTCAATTACAATGAATCTGGGGAAGTCTACTGCCTCATTCTCTGAGTCTGATTCTGTCAGGTTTCTTTTAGATTTTTTATTTGAAGACGTCATATATGCTGAATATTTTTCGCTGGCCCTGCTCTCCACTATCTACCACGAAGTCCAACTTGTGTTGGGAATGAACCAACGGGGTAACCCCTTCGCCTTGGTTGAGACGGTGATATGCAACCATTATATTCGAGTTGAGGGTAGGTTTCCTAGCCGTTGCCAATCTCAAGTTCAATTGACCTTCAGCCACCGCCTTCTGGCACCTAACAGGGATGGGTACTTGCCGCAAGAGCCGATTTAAAAGTACGGTCGGGATAAAATATATAGGTGCTAGGGCTTGATATGACTAGCCGATTGATCGGATTGAGCCTATCTGACCGCCCATCAGACCAAGTAAGGCCCAAAGTAGTGTGTTGCAAATCATTGACTACTCTGTCGCCGAATCAATGGCTGCTCAACCACCAGGGTTCCGTCCTAGCACCTTACGGATCGCCACCAACGGCCAACAGGGGGCATTATTCAGGGTGTCTTACTCCTCTGCAGGGGTGCAATCGGTATCTTCTACAGCCCAGTAGACAGAGCGGCTGATTTATTTGAATTAGAACTGTCAAACTAAACTGAATAGTTTGAAATAGAAATATTTTTGACAAACTGTACTAATGCTAAACTGAAGTGTTTGCAACAGAACTGCTAATTTGTATAAAATAGATTTGGCATTGAACAACTTACAAAGGTTGATATGCCATAAAACCCAAACAAACAAACTTGCAGCATCTGCGAAGGCCTGTTGTTGAATAAACGAAATCACTGCGATCTCCGAACCACAGTTTGAAAACCCCTCATTTAAGAAACAGTAGGTTAGTTAAAGCATCCGAAGGATTATGTGCCACATCAAAGCACCTCACGTGGTGGAATAGTTAAAAAACTGGACTAGCAGACTATTGGTCTTAGACTGGAATTTTACTTTTTGTTAGATAAGAATTAAAGTCATTACATTTAGGAAATATTGTAACATAACCATGATAAACGGATGTGTGAGATCATAAAATGTTCATAAACATATATATAGAATATAGGAATCCCGAAACACAAAAAACATCTACGACTTCTTAGTTCAGATACGAAACTCTTTATTACCTTTAAATTTAAAGGTTTTTCGACATAAGGAGAGTGATACACAATCTTTCTAGGCTGACTTTTCTATCTGCCCCTCCCCCTACCACCACGCGTGGCACCCCGACGCAAACTTCTGGTCTGGTCTCGACCAGACCCGAAAGTCAACCGTCTTCCTCGGACGCTAAAACTCAACTCACTGACTTTTCTCAAATCCCAGCCTATTCTTCCGGTGCGTGACGTCACCCATCACATGGTCCCAAATCCTATCTGGGATTTTTATTTTGACATCTCTGAATGACACATCCTCCCCGCGCGCGCGTGAACACCTGCGCTCATGTTGCACCTAACAAACCCATGCGCTAAGCGAAAGGGTCTCAGCCTAACTAAACCGAAAGGCAAGATATATAAAACGAAATCCCTCGGCCATTATATTACAATATTTTGATTCAAGTAAAAATGAAGAGAAAAGACTGCATTCGGATTTTATACAGCTGTGAAGTGAGAAATTATACCGCGTATCAAGAGGGTTTGGTTTAGAGGTCAAAAAATGGAGAAGAATGACAGCTGTTGGAATATAGATCTGACGATAACGTTCTGGAATTCGTAAACTACCAAAAACAATTTTATAATTTAAGTTGGTTGGGTTTTATGGCATATCAACCTTTATAGGTTATTTAACGCCAAATCCATTTCATGCAAATAATCTGTTCTTTTGCAAACAATTCAGTTCAGCATGAGTACACAGTTTTATTGTCAAAAACATCTCAAGCTATTCAGTTTATTCAAACAGTTCTAATTCAGTTTAGTAGAAGTATTGATTTTCTTTACACCCAGTTAAATGTCAAAACAGTTCTATATTAAACAATTCAGTTTAGTGTAAGCACGGTGTCAATATCAAAACAGTTCCATTTCAAACAACTCAGTTTAGCATAAGTACGCAATTTGATTGTCTAAAACATTTCTATTTCAAGCTATTCAGTTTAGTCAAACAGTTCTAATTCAAACAATTCAGTTTAGCATAAGTACACAGTTTAATTCTATTTAACCCATAGATATGGCCCTATCAGGTGCTACCATTCTGAGCCAGAGTGGACCTGGAAGCAATGGCAATGAACGGGTGGTCCGCATTCTCCTAAGCCCTCGCATCCCTGGAACGTCTCCATCAGATTGTCTACAGTTATATCCAGGACACACGTTGGTAAGCGGGAGGGGGGTCTTACCTTTCTGCAAAGAAGCAGTCGGTGTATTCTACAGCCCCAGCCGACTGGGCAATTTTTCATTTAAAGATAATTAGTTTAGTACTTCCTATTGGCAAGTTTCCCCGATATCTTGGATTCGTTGACAATAAGATATACGAAATCAGTATTTGCGAATGGCATTGAATAACCTCTCTTTAAACAACGATTCTGATTGGATGTGGCATATCACCCCTTCTTGGCTATTTAATGCCGAATCCGGTTTATACAAAAAAATTAACTAGGATTTGTAAACGAATAGTTTGTAAATAACACTTTAAACAAGTCAGATGTCATTTGTCTGTGCCGTTAAATTGATATTTAACTAATAATTCTAGTCACTTATTTGTAAAGATTCAGTTAAGCACTTCCCCTTAGCAAGCTCCCATTTTGGATTCGTTGGCATTAAGATATACAAAAATCAATATTTGAGAAATGGATTAAATAATTTCAACAAACAATGTTCTTTGAGTTTTATGGCCTTATAGTTTATTATATCCCAAATGTTCATAATACATTAATTGTATGATTTATAAATTAATAATTGGTAACATTTTAAACCAGCCAGATTTCATTTGTCGACATACAGTTCAATTATTGTAATCATTGTAATTTAACACTTAAAATTCTAGTCAACATTTGCCAGTTTGCATACAGTTAAAATACAACAATTGTTGGGGTCTAAACACCTATCATCACTCCGGGACAGAGTTTACTTGAAAGTAATGGCTATAAAGGTGAACTTCACTCCCGAAAAACGTAGGACTTAACAGTCGCCAGATGGTTTAGTGTCATATCGACGACACTGGTTTCGCGAGTCCAACTCAGCAGAGATGCAGGCAGCGTATTCTGCAGTTACAGCCTATGAAACTAAGAGTCAGATTAGTACTCAACCTCTTAAAGCATAGATGATCCACCCTTGTCTCAGATGAGCATAAATGACATATCGATTATAGTCCGACATTTTGTGCGTTTATATAAACACTACGTTGTATAAGCATAAAGCTGAATGCTGTACTGATATGTGAAGAAAATCGTTGCAGTAAATGGGTTTGATAAAAAGGGTTCAAAGGCCAGCAGGCTGAGATTATGAGAAAAATAAATTGCCTCTATTCTTTCAAGATCACTAACACTCGCCAGATTAGTTACATTATCTATCACGGACAAAGGGGTAGGTGATCGAATTGTTGTATATTGACCTTCGACCCGGCCAAACATGCAATTAGAAAGTGATGCACCGGAAGGAAGTGACACATTCCAATGTCCTGTAATCGAAAGAAATCGTGTAGGCGGATTTGGCTGACGAAATGGGACAAGGTAAAAGCCCATGATACACTCATAGACAGATGCACCGGAAGAGAGTGACCTCTGAACTGCATGACAGTTATTTCCGATTGATAACGATCAAACATGCTATTCTAAAGATTGAGTGGACGATTGAGTGGCGATTGAACTAATATATAACTCGGTGAAGACAGGAAGTCAGACGAGTTGGGGACCAGAGAAGTCGGAGACAAGAAGTGGTAGAGAAAGCCACCATCCGGCGGAGGGGTCCCTCAGGGCCCCCGAGAGAGTTGGAGATCAGACGAGTTGGGGATCAGAGAAGTCGGAGACAAGATGTGGTAAGGAAAGCCACCACCCAGCAGAAGGGGCTCTCGGGGCCCCCAGTAGTTTTGGAGACCCGTTGGTGACAAGAGGTCGTAGAGAAAGCCAGCACTCAGCAGAAAGCTGAGCCCCCGGGCCTCCGGTTGAGCATCAGGAGAACGAGAAAGGCACAACGCTGATGGCCATAAGAGTGTGGGGTCAATCTATTGCAGTCTTTGTTCGGTCTCCAGCTCCCTCTCACACAAAAAAGTTACAAATAAAGTGAGAGATATATTTTTTAAAGAAGTCTTCGCTCGTCTTTATTATCATTGTGTCGTCGTAATGATTTTGCATGAATCTGCATATGAGTATATAACAGAATCAGATAGCGATCTTCAAATTAATTAAGCTGGAATTTTCGAGACAAGTTGGATTTTTATTGTAAGCAAAAATCAGTCAAAGGGTAAATTGTTTTACGAATGAAAGTCGAGATTCATGCATGAAATACGGCAGTTTTTATAAGCCTTAATGTAAAGATATGTATCTTGTATACGTAAAAGGATCTTTACGCCAATGTATCACTATAAAGCCGTGAAATATTTATGTTAGCACGTATTGAGTGGCAACTTAAATCTTTCTCGACAGCAAACGGATTGATAGTGAGAATATTTTTAGCAATAGTTAAAGAAAAAAAGATGTAAAACATTCGTTTCTTTTAAGATTAATAAACGCTGTTAAAAATTCATGAAATGTAGATTTTCATTCAAGAGATAAAAACTGCAGTGACTAAAAAAAATTAATACGTAACAAGTGAAATATTTCTTTGCTTATAAGATCTAAGTATCTTTAAAAAAATTTTGGTTAAATTTTAATTTATCAAATTTTATGCGTTAAGTCAAATATTCTAGTTTGCGAATCTTTAAAAGATTCGGAAATGAGTGCGTACACGCTGCTCAAATGACAAAAAAAAAAAAAAAAAAAAAAAAAAAAAAAACACTGAGCCTATTTACATGTACAAAAATCATACTGTTTAGTATCGGTATATACACCAGATACTGAGGCCGTGCTCTAAACTAGCGTCAAATCCAGCGAGTTGCTGAGTTGAACCCTTACATTACAAGAATATTGAAGAAAAAAAAAATAATTTTGCGGAATAAAGAAATTTTACAAAATAAGTGATCTTGATATATTCTAAAACCCAAGACTCTTGAAAGTTTAAGTAAAATCCGGCGAAAGATTGCAAAGTCTAAGACGAAGAAACCTTCCGAAATTACGTCATCCAGGATCAAAATGTTGGTCTTCGTAAAATTTAGAATATTGAAAGATTTCCAATGTGTAGAAAAAAGAATTAAGTTTGGTTTCACGAGAAATGACTAAAGTTTTTAGGAAACTTTTAGGAAGAGGTAAGAGCTCCTTTGTTATCACAGTTCAAAAGATATGACTTGTTGTTTACTCATGTATAAAGCGTCACGGGCTATTTGATGTCAGTTCGATCCTTGTTAGAAAAGAGCAAAAATACTTGACCCAATTTAACCTATAGCTGAAGGGGATAACAGTGTTCGGCTCATGCCTTTTCTTAGAGTCTTAGGACGAAAGAACTGTAAGAATTCGAACACGCTTGCTTCGGAGCTGTGAGCCAGCCCATAAACAGTTATGCCTAAGGGACTATGTATAGTAGATTGTCGTAAACATTAGTAATTCTATTTGCCAAGGGTTCCTATAAAACTCAAGCTTACGCTTTGTGTGGTGTCAGACCACTATAGTCCCGCGAAAAGAAAAAAAAATTAGTATTCTTACACCATACGAAAAGATACTGGTACTCTGGATTAGAATGGACCTGGAATAATTGGTAGTTAAAGTTTTCGCACTCTGAAGAATTTACCATAGTTGAAAAATAAGCCAGTAACGAAAGAAAATTTCAGCCGTCAATGCAAAAGAAATCTTGATATTAAATTAAGTCGTACAACATGTTCAATATGGTGACTGATGGGAGTTCCAGTGAGTAAAAAAGGAAATTACGTCCGAGAGAGGTAGTTCACTTGTGAACCATAAAGCAGATGATGTACAAGTTGAACCTACTTTTAAGCGGGTAGAAAGAAAAGTGTTAGAGTTGATACGAATTAAACATAAACATTTCATACGAAAGGTGCCGTGGTGTAATAGTTATCATCGCAGGAAATGGACACGAGTTCAAATCCTGGATGAGACTGATTTCATTTCACATAGCACTAATACCCTTGGGAAAGGTATAAATCCGATTATTCTCCCTCCGGCTGTGGATAAATAGTAGGACATACTAGGTTCTTCAGCCTTGGTGAGGCAACGAGTCTAGGAGAAGGAAAACTCTGAATTCAAACCTGTTAAACTCCGCTTAAAAAATTGACCGTGTGTCATATCCTGCCCGAGCGGAGGGGTTGGGTAAATATGATAAAGATTTCATACGAAATAATTGAACGTTTTATTTTTCCGTTCGACTTAAGCTGTTTTTACCTTCCGATCAAGTGTTTGAGAAAAAATGAAATATGACGTTAGCTTCGAAAAAAATGCTCTGCAGCTGTAATATATAAAGTCCACCAAATTATTCAAGATAGGACCAATGGTTTCTTTCTTTGTCTAATGGCATATCAACCTTTGTAGGTTATTTAATGCCAAAGCCATTCTCCTAGAAGAACATTAGTGGTGCTATTTAACCAATAGTTGGGAGGATAAGGGGGTTCATAGCTTTCCCAAGGGTATTTGCCCAGAAGTGAACATAATAGCGCGACTGGAATTCGAACTCGCTTACTACGATTCCGCAGTCGCTTTAACCATTACGCCACGAGGACACCCCCAAGATAGGACCAAGACGCGAATATGGACCTGTGAAATGTACATATGTTCATAGAATGTTCATACGCGTATAGGAATCCGAGGAAACACTCAAAACACTTGACGACTTTCTTTTGGTTCAGGTACGAAACTTTTTATTACCTTTTTGAGTTTAAGGTTTTTCGACATGAGGAGAGAGAGAGAGAGAGAGAGAGAGAGACACAATTTCTTTCTATACTGACTTTTCCATCTAACTCCCACCACGTGCGGCCCCCGCCGCAAACAACTGGTCGTCCAAGCCCAAATCTCAACTAACTGCTTTTTTCAAATCCCAAAATCCCCCAGCTCGTCGCCTCCGGGCATGACCTCATTCACGTCCCCAGTCCCATTTCCTATCTGGGGTTTTTATTGTGACATCTGTGATTGTCACATCCGCCCCGCGCGTGCTTGAACACCTGCTCTCAATGCACAAAGCCGAAAGGTTCTCAGCCTAACTTAACCGAAAGGTAAGATATACAAAACGAAAAATGATAATATAAAAAAATCCTTCCGCAATTATATAACATTAACATCGTTACAAAGCAAGAAACTTGACAACCCACTTATTATAACACTCTTATGTAAATTAGAAAAAAATTTTGGATGACAATGAAATACTACTATGTTGGATTCAGAATCACACAGGAATTTATGGAAATGAGCAAGTTGATAAAGCGGCTAGATCTGCATTAAGTATGGTTCCTGCGTACACAATAAAACATATTCTCATTGAATACATTGATCTGGCCTATACAAGAGAAAAATTTTACAACGCAGGCTCGATTAAAGAACTATTAAAAAAACTAAAGAGGACTATAATGTCCTTCCTAAAAGCAGTGAACCTTTATGGAAAAATTTAAAGACCTTACCAATATCATCATCATCATGTCGTGCCGCTAGCACGGATATCCCTTACCCTCTCTCGCCACTTCTCCCTATCATTCATCGCCTCTGACAGGTCTTCAGGGATACATCTCGTATCCTCACATAGCTGCTGTATGTTCGAGCTGGTCGTCCCGCTTTTGCTTGGCCATATGCGGGAGTCCATTGGAGTACGTCACTTATGAGCTCGTCCCTGCTTCTCCAGCAGTGTCCTGCATGTCTGGTCCGTCTAACTTGGATAGTTTTCGTGATGGGGGCAGGTGGTCGTATAGTTGGTGCCTTGTGGGGTTTTGCCCCCTGGACTTGTTCAATATTGCTCGCAGCATTCTTGTGTAATTGCCGTCTAGCTTCTTCTTCAGCCGTTTAGTTAGCATCCAAGTAGTGCATCCATATAGCAGTATCGATACGACAACTGCCTGGAAGAAACTGCATTTCATTTTATCGATCAGGTCTGATTTCCATATGATCGAGAGCCTATCGATATCTGTTCATGCCCTCGTTAGCCGTGTGTCGATGTCTTTTTCAGTTGATGAGACGCTGCTTCCTAAGTAGGTGAATTTGTCTACTTGTTTCAGAGAAGTTCCGTCTAGTGTGGAAATGTCGCCTGTTTGGTTATAGCACATATATTCAGTTTTGTGTGCATTGACATGGAGGCCAATGCCTGCGGCGGCTCGTTCCAAACTATGCAGTAGTGTTTCGGCTTGATTGGGAATATAAAAGCACATGAGTAACTGAAAATTACTGTACACCTGGAATAAATATTTGAAGATAGGAATACCTTGAAACAAACAAGCTTTCATCAAAATGACTTGCTTTGGCGTTGAATGACCCGAAAAGGGTTGATACGCCGTAAAACAAAACAAAAAACCATTTCAAACAATTTAGTTTAGCATACGTACTTAGTTTAAATGTCTGAACCAAAGTGGACCAGGGAGCGATGGCTATGAAGGGGTACTTTGCATTCCCCAAAGCTCCAGTATTGCTGGAACCCTACCATCAGACAATATAGTGTCATAATCGGGACACTCGTTGGTGGGGTCCTATCGCTCTGCAGAAAATCAGTCGGTGTATTTTATAGCCCCAGCTGACTGGGCAAAACGGGTGGGGATTGCGGGGTCCATATATACCAGTTGTATTTTGATAACTAGTGGAGAGAGATTAGGCCATCTTTTGGAGAGGAGCCCAGGACAGGGAAGTGCTACCAGGGTATGCGTCATGTGAATAGATTTATTACAGTCAAATAGCAAAACTTTCTAACAGTGTGAAAACAAATGAACATTGGCTCATTTAAAAATGTTACCTACAAATAATTCGGTTACAACTTTCTCTCTCTCTCTCTCTCTCTCTCTCAATATATGTGAGTGTGTGTGTGTGACTGTAAACAGGATTTGACATTAAATAACTCAAGGGTTGATATGCCATGAAACTCAGTCAACGAACTTATAACACTGACTGCGTAATTTTTTTCCAATGGTCAAAGGTTTATGAAGTGATATATGATCACCATTTTATGCCGAATTCAAAAATGTTATTCATCATGTTTGGTCAGGTCTAGTTTTTAAGATATGCTTGAATACTACATAACAAGTTGTACACAATAATAACACTTATTCAAAAATCTATGGACTCTACCTGTCAAAGCTGATCATGGGTGCCCAATGTTCAGTATTGCATATTACGCGATATGTGTACCACCCTACTCGCTACCACCCACATACTTTATGGGGCGGGGCTCATCTCTCCGTTTAAAATGATTTTGATGTACTGTGTCACGTGTCAACGACAAGCTGAGTCCTGATTTATTTTTTCTCTGTGTAGCTTGACATTTGGATTCTGATAAGAATGGATCCCAAGTGTAAGAATAATCCTCACAGGTTCTGTTATATCAGCGGTAACGTGGTTCTTCCTACCTGTTAAACAAAAATCACTGACTTTGTGAAGAAGGCGTACCGCGATTATTTTGGAGTCAAACTAGAGGATCAGAATAAGCCATTCCCTCCCCTCGTTTGCGGTAAAACGTTTCTGGAGAACTTGTGGGATTGGAGGAACCGTAAAAGTAAGAGTATGCCATTTGCCATTCCAACGATCTGGAGGGAAGGAAAAGATCACATAACGGTGTGCTATTTCTCCATGGTAAATCTAAAAGGAATAAATCATAAGAACAAGTAGCATTTCCAATATCCGTTGTTTCTTCTGCCATAAGACAATTCCCTCATTACCCAGACCTTCTTGTTCCTGAGCCGGATAGTAACATGGAATATTGCTCTGATACCGAATAGAGTGAGATGACTGATGTAGCTATGGAAGACGTATACAAACCAGAATAAGACAACCAGCCAGAACTCTTCATACAAGCAGAACTCAACGACCTGACACGAGACCTAAACTTTTCATAGGAGTCTGCTTAACTACTGGGGTAACGTCTCAAAGGGACAAGGTTCTATAGGTATCAAGACTGCGAGAGAGAATGTTCCAGGATAAGTACTTGGTTTATTGCAATAACATTGATTGGAATTGTCTTTAATTGGAATCATTTTGAGATGAGGCTTCTTAATCTGAGAATTGATTTTTATTTATTGCGGACTTTTTGTCCTTATCTTGGTAGTTTTTTGGGGTTTTTTGTTGTTTTTTTTTTTTTTTGTGTTGTTTCTTCTTTTACTACGTTTCGGCCAAATTTCACCTCTGGCCTTCTTTAGGTGATTTTCAGGTGAAAGAAGAAACAACACAAAAAAAATAAATAAATAAACTACCAAGATGAGGACAAAAAGTTCGCAATAAATAAAAATTAATTCTCAGATTAAGAAGCCTCATCTCGAAATTAAAGACAATTACAAAAATTCGGTACGGACCCGACTATGGAAGACCAGATAAGGATTATAAGACCAAAAAATCCATCCTTGATCGCCCTTCGGGGCCCGTGGCGCAGCGGATAGAGGCGTTGAGTCTCTACGGTTCCAGGTGAGCATTGTCAGAAGATAGCGGTTTTAAATCCTATCCAAGCTGGCCAGAGGTTTACTTGGTCAAAAACGTGGTGCGATAGATAACAACTATGGAAGGCAGTAATTACTGGGGATACGGTTACAAGACTCAGTATTCCTATCCGAGTTCACGGTAAAATCACCTGAAGAAGGCCAGAGGTGAAATTTGGCCGAAACGTAGTGAAAGAAGAAACAACGCAAAAAAAAAACTACCAAGATGAGGACAAAAAGTCCGCAATAAATAAAAATTAATTCTAATATTGATTGGGTTGATCAAATCAATAGACTTAGCATATGATACTACGGAATAGAGACTTTTTATTGACTCATCCAGCAGAAGTTTCAAAGCAGTTCTTCAACATAATGCGAATAGTTTTTCATCTCTCCCTATTTGTTTGGTTTTATGGCATATCAACCATTGTTGGGTATTTAATGCCAAATCCATTCTTATACCTATAAACAGTTCTATAAACAATTCAGTTTTGTATAAGTATAGTTTTCTGTTTACACTCAGATAAATGTCAAAACTGTTCTTTTTCAAACATTGCAGTTAAGCATAAATGCACAGTTTCTATGACAAAAAATAGATCCATTTCAAACAGTTCAGCACAAGCACGCAGTCCAAATGTCAAAACAATTCCATTGCAAGCAATTCAGTTTAGCATCAATTATTAATTTGGTTTCATGGCACATCAACCATTTAGGTCATTCTGCCAAATCCATTTTATACATATAAACACTTCTATTTGAAATAATTCAGTTTAGCATACAAAAATTGTATCATTTCAAACATTTCAATTCAGCATTAAGTACGCAGTTTAAAAGTCAAAACACTTCTATTTCAATCAATTTTGTTTTGCATAATACAGTTTAGTTCTATTTGACCCATACATAGGACACTATCAGGTACTACCACTCATTACCTCATTGGCCATGGCCATTACCTCATTACTCATTACCTCATTACTCATTACCTCATTACTCATTGCCATGAAGGGATACTTCGCATTCCCTAAAGTTCCAGCGTTACTGGAACCTCACCATCAGATGGTTTAGTGTCATATCTAAGACACTCGTTGGGAAGCTCTTACCTTCTACAGAAAAGCAGACGATGTATTCTACAACCCCATCCGACTGAGCAATATCATAATTGGACATTCAGTACAAACAAAACGAAACTCACTACAGTGTGGATCATTTGATGTCGGCTGTTAACTACCAGGAGCACGAAATGTTGATTTATGGAGATATTTAGGAGGTTGAATGGGTCCTAGGGTTCCGATGTGGGTATACAAGGTATCTTTGTTTTCTGTGTCACTGGGACAGACGACCAACATTATATCTGACGTGAGTGACCGTTAAGGCAAGGGTTACAATCTGGCTCCCATAACGTTTAGTCTCACCCTCTCGTTGAACCGAACAAAATGCTTTTTCCACCCTTATATATAGAGTTAAAAGTAATGAGGAACTTTGTGAAGGTAGCGGGTTTGCTTCCTCCAGGAGAAGATACCACGGATTAGCACAGAGAAACTGAAGGCTAGTATATTTGTCGGTCCTCAAATAAGAGAATTAATGAAGGACCCAATGTTTGACGAAGCACTGAGCGAAGCTGAACTGTTCGCCTGATAGTCACTGAAGTCAGTAGTTCCAAACTTCCAGGAAAACCACTGGAGTTCGGAATACGAAAAGTAGATTAAAGAGGTACTGAAAAGTGTCCGCCAATTTGGGGCACGAATGTCAATCAAACTGCGGTCACACTATTTTTCAAAGAACTGGGGAGATTTGAGTGAAGAGCAGGATGTGAGCTTTCACAAAGACATTTGCATTATGGAAGAGCGCTCCCAAGGTCAGTGGGATATAAACTTTCTCGTTGACTACTGCCGGTGCTTGAAACTGGATCCGGTGGCTGCCGAGCACCAGAGGAAGTCCCTGAAAAGACATTTCATCAATGAATAGCTTCATTTGTGTATTTTTCAGTTTTCTGGGGAACAATGTGAGCTCACTGCGAATATATCAGCCCTAAATTTAGCATTATTTGTTTAATTCAACAAGAAAATAAATAAGACTTATAATACTGTTCTATACATTTCAAGTAAGAGATTATATCTTTAAAATTTGACCTGATTAAAAAAAATGAGTACGATTTTTATATTTAGCATATGAGAAACGGCCTTAAGATCTGTTTAATATATTTGACTTTAAAAAACATCTCAGTGTAATCATTCATATTCAGACTGCAATCTCCAAAACAAATCAATAGCTCTATGAAAATCTACATTCGTCCCATATATACACAAATGTGTGGGTAGAGGGTAGGGTGATATTTGTTTGTTTGTTTGTTTGTTTGTTTGTTTAGGTTTTATGGCATATTAACATTTGAGGGTTATTTAATGGAAAATCCATTTTGATACGAATAAACAGTTCTATTTCAAACATATCACTTTAGCATAAGTAAACAGTTTAATTGTCAAAAACATTTCTATTTCAAGCTATTCAGTTTAGTCAAACAGTTCTAGTTCAAAGAATTCATTTTAGTTTAAGTATAGCTTTTGTTTACAAACAGTTAAATGTCAAAACAGTTCTATTTTTTAAAAATTCAGTTTAGCAGATAAAACAGTTCCGTTTCAAACAATTCAGTTTAGCATAACTAGGCAGTTTACATGTGAAAATAGTTCTATTTCAAGCAATTCAGCTTAGCATAAGTACACAGTTTAGTTTTATTTAACCCATAGATAGGCCCCTGTAGTGCTACTACTCCGAGCCTGAGTAGACCTGGGAGCTGTGGCAAAGAAGTTTGGTTGGTTTTTATGGCATATCAACCTTTGTAAGTTATTTAATGCCAAATTCACTTTTATACAAATAACCAGTCCTATTTCAAACACTTCTGTTTAGCAGGAGTTCACAGTTTCATTGTCAAAAACATTTCTATTTCAAGCTATTCAGTTTTGACAAACAGATCTACGAGGATCATTAAATAAGTTTCCAGACATTTTTCGTATGGGCACTTTAATTGGTAGTACACACATGAAACTCTAGTCCCCTTCCAAGTAATCTCCTCAAGCTCCAATGCATTTGTTGTACCGTTCCAACAACTTTTGGAAGGCCCCATGGAAGTCCTCGTGTGAGCGTATCAATGACATTCATCACAGCCTCTTTCATCTCCTCAATTATCTCATAAAGACAGCCTCTGAGCTTTGGGAATAACCTAATGTCACAGGGAGCAAGGTCTGGACTGTAGGGAGGGTGAGGAAGTGTCTTGATGCCCATCTAAGTCAAATAGTCTGTGACAAGGATGGAGTTGTGGACTGGTGTATTGTCCTGGTGGAAATGCCACTCACCCGATTTGAAGAGTGCTGGCCTCTTCCCATAGTAACCCTAACCCTAACCCTTTGGCCAATCAACTCTAGTGTATTGACTTCCTTACTCCTCCCACACCTCTCATCACCCCTCACATACTCCCTGCCTTCCATTAATCTCTTATGCCACTCAAAAACTGATACTCGATTCATGCAAGATGCTCCAAAAGCAGTCTGAAGCATTCCATACGCTTCTGTTGCATTTTTTCCAAGTTTAAAACAGAATTTTATTGCATATCGTTCTTCTAAAGTGTCAGATTGCATTTTTGAAAATCACCAGCTGTGACAATCAGACTTTAGTAGGGTGTATTCGAATTCCTGCTGTAGCTATTCATTTGAACCTGAAAACATAAAAATTGGTCAGTCATCCCATAAGATGTATAGCAATAACATACTGAATTTTCAAGAGTCTACGATGATTGTAAAAATAGTCTGGAAACTTATTGAAGGCACCACGTATTTCAACAAATTCAGTTTTTTATAAGTATAGATTTTGTTACACACACTTAAATGTCAAAACAATTAAACTGGGCACTTATGCTAAACTGTATTGTTTGAAATAGAACGGAATTTACTATATTATCCTTAATCAGATAATATAAACTTTCGAAATACCCTTGCAGAAGTCGGCTTGGGCGCTGCAGAGGGGTAAGACCCCCACTACAATGACTGTCCTGGATATGATACTAAACAATCTGATGGTGAGGTTCTACTCACACTGGATCTTCATTGCCATCACTCCCAGGTTTCCTGTGGTCCCGAGTCTATCTATAGGTCAAATAGAACTAAACTGAATCACTTTAAATGGAACTGTTTTTGTATGCTATACTGAATTGTTTGAAATAAAACTGTTTGACATTTAACTGTGTGGATTCAAAAACTATTCGTATACTAAACTGAAATTTGAAAGAACTTTATTTGTGAAAAAACAGATTTGGCATAACCTACAAAGGTTGATCCTATTTACCCAACCCCTCCGCTCGGACAGGATATGACACAAGGTCAATTTTTAAGAGGAGTTTAACAGGTTTTAATTCAGAGTTTTCCTTCTCCTAGACTAGTTGCCTCACCAAGGCTGAAGAACCTAGTCTGCCCTACTATTTACCCATAGATGGAGGGAGAATAATTGGATTCATACCTTTCCCAAGTGCTATGTGAAATGCAATCAGTCTCGTCCAGGATTTGAACTCATGTCACCGTGTCCATTTCTTACGACGATAACCATTACACCACGGGCACCTCCAAAGGTTGATATGCGAAAAAACTCAAACTAACAGCATCTGCGGACGCCTGTTTAAGTAACGAAAATCACTGATCTCCGAACCACAGTTAGAAAACCCCACATTTAAGAAACAGTAGGTTAATGTAGGTATCCTAAGGATTGTGTGCCACATCTCAGCACCTCACGTGATGGAATAGTTAAGATTGATTAGCAGACTTGGTCTCAGACAGGAATTTCGCTTTGTCTTAGTAAACAAGAATTAAAGTCATTACAATTAGGAAATATTTTGATTCAAGTAAAAATGAAGAGAAAACACTGTGTTCAAATTCAGTACAGCCGTGAAGTGAGAAATTCTACCACAAAGTTCTTTTCATAAAGGGAGTTTGGTTCAAGTCAGAAAATGGAGAGGAATGACAGCTGTTGGAATATATATTTGACGATAACGTTCTGGAATGAGGAAACGCCCCAAAGTATTTTTTTTTTAATTTAAAGATAATTAGTTTAGCACTTCCTATTGGCAAGTTTTCTCCGATATCTTGGATTCGTCGTCGATAAGATAAACGAAATCAGTATTTGCGAAAGGCGTTGAATAAACTCTTTAACCAACTATTCTGATTGGTGGTGTTTTGTGGTTTATTAACCCTTCTTGACTAAATGCCAAATCCGGTTTATAGAAATAATATCTATCATTTGTAAATGAATAGTTTTCAAATAATAAGTCAGGTGATATTTTTCAGCACAGTTAAATTGATACTTAACCCTAATAATTCTAGTAACTTATTTGTAAAGATTCAATTCAGCACTCCCTCTTATTAAGTTTCCCTCCCCCATCTTGGATTCGACTGCAATAAGATACAAAAAAAAAAAAAAAAAAAAAATATCAATATTTGAGAAATGCATCAATAACTTCAAACTATGTTCTATGTCCTTATAGGTTATTTAATCCTAAATGCTGATAATACATTGTATTATATACAAATAGTTGGTAAAATTTGAAACAAGCCAGATTTGATTTGACTACACAGTCCAATCATTGCTATTTATCACTAATAATTCTAGTCAGTTCATATACAGTTATGTTTGGCCAGTTGTTGAGGTCCGAACAGATACTATAATTCAGGTACACACCCAGAAGAAGCGGAACTTGACCCTCACCTAATGGTGAGGGTCATATCGACAACACTGGTTTGGAGAATCCTACATATTGTGCGTTTATATAACACGGTCAGCATAAAACTAAAGGATGTACTGATGCGAAGAAAATCTTTTTCAGCAAATGGGTTTGATAAAAAGGGTTCAAATGCCAGCAGGCAGAGATTATATTAAAAAATAAAGTATTCTTTTCAGATCACTAACTGAAAACAATCAGCAGATCAGTTACATTAACTATCAAGGACAAAGTATCGAATCAAATACCGATCCTCTAATACATTTGATTCAAGTTAAACGGAAAATTTCGAGACAAGTTAGATTTTTCTTGTAAGAGAAAAGTCAGAGCGTAAATATTTTACAAATGAAAGTAAACATTCAGGCATGAAATACAGTAGTTTTTAAAGCCTCAATGAAAAAAAAAAAAATGTGTATGTGCGAAAGGATCTTTGCGCTAGTATATCACAATATAACAAAGAAATTATGTTATGCAACTGAAATCTGTATCAACAGGAAATGGATTGATAGTGATAATATTTTTACGATAAGAAAAAGGAAAACTTAATTAAAATATTAAGTCCATTTACGATTAATAAACGATGTTGAAATTCAATGCATTCTTAAAGAGAAATAGAAATGTTAGATAAAAACAGGAATAACTAAAAATACCTAAGCGAAGAAATTGATTTCTTCGCTAATAAGATTATATGATCTAAGTATCTTTAAAGATTTTAATTTGTTAATTTCATGCGTCAAGTCAAATATCCTCGTCTGCGGATCTTTAAGCCATTCAAAAAGAGCGCGTACATGATTATTCATCAAATGACTAAAATTCAGAAAAACTTGCGAACCTTTTTGCTTTTACAAAAAAAAAAAATAAATAAATAAATAAATAAAAAATAAAGCTTCGTTTCAAAAATTCAGACAACTACATTCATACTGTTTAGTATTGGGCATATACACATGATTCTGATGCCGTTCTCCGAGCTATAGGGTCAAATCCGGCGAGTTTAGTGATAAGGGAGAAAGCATACCAAGTTGCTGAATTGAACTTCACATTACTAGAGTATAGCGAAACTTGCTTATTAGTTTCAATTTACGGAAAAATTGAAAAAGATAAGTGATCTGGATATATTTTAAAACTCAACATTCTTGAAAGTTTAAGTGAAATCCGGCGAAAGATTGCAAAGCACTAGACAAAGAAACCTTCCGAAATTACGTCATCCACGATGAAATGTTGATCTTCGTAGAAATTAGAATATCTAAAAAGATTTCCTGTATGTAGAAAAAAATAATGATTAGAGTTAGGTTTCACGAAACAGGATTTAAGTTTTTGGGCAATTTTATTTAGGGGGGGGGGAGGTAAAAGCTCCTTTGTTGGCACATAGTTCAAAGAATTCGAACTCGCTTACTTCGGAGCAGTGAGCCAGGAGTTTAGCAATTGTGCTTAAGGGACGACCCATAGTAGTAGGCCGTAAGCATTAGTAATTCTATTTTCCAAGGGTTCCTGTCAAAACAGGTTTGCACTTTGTGCTGTCAGACCACTATAGTCACAAGAAAAATTAATGTTCTTACACCATACAAAAAAGGCATGGATACTCCAGATTAGAAGAGACGAGATAGTTGAAATTTTCAGACTGAAAAGAAAAAAAATTACCATAGTTAAACATACTTTATGGGAGAAAACTTCAGTCGCAAATAAAAAACGAAATCTTGATATTAAATTAAGTCGAACAACATGTTAAATATGGTGACTGGAGTTCCAGAGTAAAAAAAAAACGAAATTACGTCAGAGAGAGAATTCACTTGTCCCAGAAAGCTCATGACGTATTAGTTGAACGTACTTTTAAGCGGGTTGGACAAAATGTTAGAGTTCATGTGAATCTGACAGATTTTATACGAAATAATCGAACGTTTTACTCTTTCATTGTTCAACTTAAGCCACATTTACATGCAGAGATGAAGTGTTAGAGAAAGATATTATAGAGAGACAAATATATAAAGTTAGCTCCGAAAAGAATACTCGGCAGTCACCGACTCAAGGAGTTTTGTGTTCTTAATGAAAATATGTTTCTAGCGAGGTGATAGAGCAAAAAGAATGGAAATTATCACCGTCTGAAGACGTATATGATGATTAAAATCCTGGGATTATGAAACACTGGAAAGTCATGAGATGAAACATCCTTAAAAGTAGGAACAACGTTTAAAAATTCAAGAGTACGCTTTGAAAGGTGTCTCAATTTCTGAGACACCTCAACCAATTCAAAGTCCGATAGGTATTCATCCCCCGAAACCATAAAGGGTGATGCCTTATCACTTCAATAAATAGATGACATCCATGGTGGCGACGGCCTTACGTCTTCACTGTAACAGTAAGAACTTCCTTCAAAAAGACTTTAATAAAGCCACGAGTTTCTTCTTAAATTAAACCCGAAATCCGTTTTACGCCACCACGCCGAGCCAGTAGACAAATTGAGGACTTCGTGATACCCTGAATATTTTCCGGTGACGCATAGCCCCTTCCTTCACCGCGACCAGCCATTCTTAAAGTTTGATAAAATAGATTTTTGCTTTGTACTGTGATGGTGGCGGTGTAGAGAAAGAAAAAATGAGGATGGAGATATATATATATATATATATATATATATATATATATATATATATATATATATATATATATATATATATATATATATATATATATATATATATATATATAAACTGGTGAGGGGTGGTTAACTGTAAAACACAAGCTTTCCTCCTCCCTCTTAACAATTCTTTTTTCTCTTACTGTCACCTTGTGCAGGGGGTTCCATTTCTACATGGGTGAGAGAAGGGTTTTTACACTTCTGCCTATAGATGTTATATACTCGTGTATAAGTCGAGTTCGATTCTTGCTTTATGGTCACGAGATTTCTGGAATTAATTCTTGAAGGAATTTTTTCTTTCTTGTCCATATGTTCCATCCATATTTTTGTATCTTTACCGTGACCTGCAATCATGGAAAAAATCAAATAAATTCTTATTACCTAAATTTAAACTCTTTTCTTAATATTTATGGTTTAAAGCTATTTCATTACATCAATTTATTAATCAACCATTCAACCGCTTTTCATTTTGATCCCAAACTTTAGAACCAACACTTAGAGACCGAGTGGCTTCTTTTCATGATTCGATCCGGAAAACAGTCGACCATCTTCCATAGAAAAAGAGATAGGGAGCTAACCAATTCTACGTCTAATTCTCTTTAGTTTTCTTTTTTTTTGGGGGGATACATTTTCCAGCCCAATCAGATAAATTATATATATATATATATATATATATATATATACATACATATTATTTGCTGTGTCTTTTATTAATGTTGTTTTAAGAAGGTTTTTTTGAATTTGGTTTGGTGGCATACCAATTATTCAATACCAAATCCTCTTTATATATATATATTTATTCATATGATTAGAGAGCTTGATGTAATTTGGCTGTTTCGGAGAGTGATCGAGTGATGTGACCGAGTGATAGTATTTGTTATAAAGTATGAATGACTCCGTGAACGAAACTCGTTAAGGTTTGGTTTCTTTGTTTAATGGCATATCAACCTTAGTAGGTTATTTAATGCCAAAGCTATTCTCCTAGAAGAACAGTAGTGGTACTATTTAATCCATTAATGGGAGGATAAGGGGTTTCATACCTTTCCCAAGGCTATTTGCCCGAAAGTGAACGTAATAGCGCGACTGGAGTGCGAACTCGCTTACTACGATTCCGCAGTCCATTGCTTTAACCATTACACCACGAGGAAACCCCCTGAAACTACTTGAGATGAATCAATGTAAATAGATATTAAATGATGACCACACACTTCACCATTCTCCCATAAATCTTCTAGGCTTTTATTATTATTTCTGTCTTATGTCTCTTAGGCTTCTTCTCTTTGGGCCATTCGACTGGGGTTGCAGAATAAACCGACTGCAGCTCTGCAGAGGGATAAGACTTCCCCCACAAATGTCCTAGATATGACACTAAACAATTTAATGGTGAGGCTCCAGTAATGCTGTAGCTTTAGAGAATGTGGAGTACCTCTTTATTGCCATCACTCCCAGGTTCACTCTGACCTGGAGTGGTAGGACCAGATAGGGTCCTATCAATGGGTCAAATACAACTAAACTGTGTAAGTATGCTAGACTGAATTGTTTGAAATAGAAGTTTTTGACATTTAAAGTACTTATGGTAAACTGAATTGTTTAAGATAGAACTGTTTATGTGTATAAAATGGATTTGGCATTCGATATCCTATAATAGTTGATATGCCATAAAACCAAATCAGACTAAACCAAACTATCTCTTTTTACTATCTTCTTATATTAATCTATCAATATATATATATATATATGTGTGTGTGTGTGTGTGTGTGTGTGTGTGTGTGTGTGTGTGTGTGTGTGTGTGTGTGTGTGTGTGTGTGTTGAGAATTAAAGTCTACACTATAGCGTTTTGGTTCTAATGAACCATCATCAGGTCTATGAGGGATGATATGAGTAATGTTAAATCAACGATGGATTGTAAAAAAATGCAAACTATAAAAACCTTGGAAAAATTTTTATAACAAGAAAAAGTTGACTGTTTATGTCATAGTCCTGATGATGGTTCATTAGAACCGAAACTCTATAGTGTCGACTTTACTTCTCAATAAATCTCTCCTTCTACTTGGATTACCTTGTTATCAATTTATATATATATATATATATATATATATATATATATATATATATATATATATATATATATATATATATATAATTCGGTTAAGTAATTTATCCGATAGTTCCCCAAAATAACATCATAAATTCTTATTCTTTGCATTATTTCAGATATCATCTAATTTAATCCAATCTTTTTTTACACTGTTACTGTTTTTGATATGATTTGGCAATTTCTTTCAAAAATATATTACTCAATTAGCAAAAACAACCCAATTAGTTAATAGACTTAATTTTTGAAATCTGTCTCGACAGTAATTTTTCAGTTCGAGGGGAAATATTGAAAAAATGTCAACCATAATTAGAAAGTTTTATTAATTATTTTGAAAGTTTCAATTAAATTACCTCCCCTTTTCTTCCTTGTAAAGTATTTAAACCTAATTTCTCTAATCTCTTCCTATAACTGTAATCTATTACACTTTTTATTATCCTTACACCTTTCATTGTATGCCCTCCAAATTCAAAGTTATGCTCTAACTTCCATGCCTCGACATTGCAGGCCAAGACTGACTGACTACAATATTATATATGCGGTCTTATTAAGGTTTTATATTCTTTGTTGGGAGGGATGATCATGAAGATGATGATGATGATGATGATACAATTTTATTTACAAACATTTGATGGACCAATTGATTTCAACGGCATGTCAACTTGTTATATGATTACGGAATTATTTTTTTATATTAATCATTTTTTGTTAATTATATTTTATCATTCAGTTTGGCTGGGCTTTGAACTATTCGGCTCTTAGTTCAGGTGAACAGATATTGGGTACAGTCAACGTTCGCGCGCAGAGGATATGACAATCACAATTGTCATAATAAACCCCAGATAGGAAATGAGACTGGAGTGTGGATGACGTCATGCCCGGAAGCGATGGGCAGAGAATTTGGGTATATTTTTGAAAAACACAGTTGAAGACAAGATGCCCAATTGAGAGCCAGAGGCAGACAGAGGGTTTTGGGCCCTCAATGACCCACGGTTTAGCAAACCAGCCAAGATGAGAAAAAAGTACTGCTGGTCAATATAGCAGTCTATCCCCGTCTGCAGCTCATCTCTCACACACAACCAACATCAACCCTTTCGAGAATAAAATGTGAGAAATATATTTTTATAAAGAAGTGTGTTCGTTCGTTCATTGAAGTTCGTCATTATTGTTGACTATGTTTCCGCTTATATTTGTATATGCATTGTGTAGTTGTATGTGGCTATACAACAAACTCATTTACGGTTATGCACTTCTTTTAGCTTTACTGAATTGGATTCATTATACGTTCATATACACATTTTTTGTTTTATTGTTTTTTAATAGTTTTTGCACGCTGCTTAATGGTTTCTATTGTATATTGACCTTCGACCCGGCCAAACATGCCATTCCAAAGACACGGAAGTTGCATATTCCATTGGCGTAGGCGGGCTTGGCTGACAATATGGGACAAGGTAAAATCTCATGGTGCAGTCATAGACTGATACACCGGAAGAGAGTGACCTGTGAATTGCATGACAGTTACTTCCGCTTGATGACAATCAAACATGCCATTTCAAGGATAGCGGAAGTGACACATCCCGATGGCCAGTTATGGGGAGATATTGAGTGGGCGATTGAACTATTATATAACTCGGTAAAGACAGGAAGTCAGTTTGGAGACCAGACCCGTTGGTGACAAGATGCGGTAGAGAGAACAACACCCAGCGCAGAGGGTCCCCAGGCCTCCGGTTGAGCAGTCCAGGAGAACGAGAACGACACATGGCTATATCCGGGGGGGGTCAGTGTGTTGCAGTCTTTGTTCAGTCTCCAAATCCCTCTCACACACAAACCTTTCAAATAAAATGAGAGGTATATTTTTCTAAAAGGACTACCTCGTCGTCTTTATTGTGTCGTCGTTATGATTCTGTCTGCATATGTATATGTATTATGTGTTTGTATAGTTTAATCATGGTCATGGCTATACAACATTTCAAGTATTCTAGCCAAAAACTAAAACAGCTGTAGTCTGAACCATCAAAGCTTTCGTTTCATACAAAAGTGAGATGGCTATCACGTGATGCATTTGAACTTCGAGAATAACTTTTGGTATTTCTGACAGAGAATAATACTGATATTGCTTCTCTAATGGAAGATAAAATGTTGCTTGGTAAAATTGTCAGTTCAACAGACAAAATGATATGAATTTATCTTTAGAAGGAACATGTTCAAACATCTTATGTAGTCATGAAAAAATAGCAGCTTTCACGAAAAAGCTGAATATATGGCAAAGTAGAGTTGACATCAAGACTTTGGACATGTTCCCAACCTTGAGTGATTACCTCAGCAGCAACTCGTCCGTTGAAGTAAATTTGATAATTGTTGATGTCAAACAATATTTGACATCACTGGCTGAAAATTTTTATTAACATTTTTTTAAAAGACGTGATTGATAATACTAAGAATTTTGACTGCATCAGAAACCTTCTCCGTACTGAAATAACAGATCTCGCAGGACGTTAAGAAAAAGAATTTGCTGGGATATCGTGAAACAGAAGTTTAAGTATTCCGTTTAATCAGTAACTACTCCCAATATTTTGGCTTTGTAGGGCTTCTGAGTATCCTTTGTTCCTCAAAGGTGGTTAAAATACTGCAACTTTTGCAACACCATATTCATGTGAAACAGGATGACTTGTCGACAGGAAGGCCAAATACAGATCTGGACTCGTGCAAAGTAAATTGCATGTATCTTTGTCAAAAATATCACAAAGAGATTGACACTTTGTGCTAAGCAAAGCAAGCACACCCTCTCAATAAATATTATTACTCTATGCAAATATTGAATATGTTTTTCATTAAATATTTTTGGTAAATATCATTTTCTTTTTGTATTGAGGTCCACGTATTAAACGCCAACATAGGAAGGGGTTCCGGCTCAGAAAAGTTTGACAATCACTGATCTAGCATACTTTTCGTGTAAATATCTTGTTTTCACACCTGATGTTCTAGATTGATAACAAGATATTGAAATAAGCGCCAGAATTTTTCATTTTTTTCTGAAAATCTAGGAACAGGCAAAGAACTCAACTCTAATGAATTCCCGACACCGTTGACCATATTCCAATTCTAACACATCCATCTAGCTCTACCTCTAATACCTTCTCTCTCTCTCTCTCTCTCTCTCTCTCTCTCTCTCTCTCTCTCTCTCTCTCTCTCTCTTTATATATATATATATATAATTAGAGTTCTTGTCAATTCTTGTTTCCTTACTGATTCATTTCGACTCTCATTAACATGCTCCGAAATATCACCGCTTATGAGTTAAAGTGAAACTGACACTCCAGTACGCCATCTTCCTTTCTGACGACTAAATTAATTGACACAGTTAGAGACGTGGCTTCTCGCGCCAGATTCCCATCTTTCACTAATCATTTGACAATAACGACATTATATTCACATTATATATATATATATATATATATATATATATATATATATATATATTCACATCTCATATGCAGGGGACGAAGTAGCTGCCCTCGTGAGAAATGAGCTAGGTGAACCACGTTCATATCCTTGACGCGGCTGTTTTCGTTTCATTTTGCGTTAATGCTCTTTAGAAAGAGATGGATCTATCACTTCTTCCTCCAACCAACCAGTTATGGGTAAATAGTAGGGCAGACTAGGCTTTTAAGCCTTGCTATGTCAGCCGGTTTAGAAGGACAACACTGAATTCAAACCAGCTGTACACCATCTAAAAACGGACCTTGCATCGTGGAGATGTGGGTAAATACATATATTCAGACGTATATCAAATCTTCTGACGTAATATAACAAGGACACCTTTTATGATTGAAATATTGAAATACCTGAAAAATCTACGATGTGCAAGCCAGTTTGTAAAATCAGATCAACATGTGTACCCAAATTATCTTTTCTTTTTTTATACCATCATATTTCATTCTAAACATTACTTATATATATATATATATATATATACATCTGTTATTTTATCAGAAAACGCATTTACAATATAAATAACATCAAAGACAAATTTTAAAATTTCAGTATTGATAACATTTTGTCCTTTCTGCAAGAAATTAAATTATACCAAAAATATTACAGTAAACTTAAACTTCACCCTACAAGCCTACCCTTAAAAATGACCCCAAATCCACTCCGCAACAAGCAACTGTAAACAATTTGCTATCAAAATCTATAAAAATCCTTGAAAAAATATTGAAATCATTCTAACTGTTCTGCACAATTTACCTCTTGGCATAACATAAACCTAAACGGGTTGATGTGCCGTTAAACCAAAACAATCAATCATATATATATATATATGAAAGTAAAGTTAGCAACCATAGTCGAGGGTGACCTGAAGTCTCCCTTTTCGGTGGCTGCTACGCCAAGATGTAGGGGAGGGCGCTTCTCCATTCCCTGGATTGCTCCGTTTGATCGGTACCTTATAATGCTGAGTGCTAATCAAGGAGGCATCAAGTACCATTTTTTGTTTCTTTAGTATGACTCGACCTGAGATTGAACCCAGGCCTCTATATATATATATATATATATATATATATATATATTTTAATTTAATGCCAAAACTACCGGTAGTAGTTTACAAGTTGGGACAACAGTAAAAAAAAGCCTTTTATAAAAATACACAAAGGGTTCAGTTCTCATGGGGGTAAAGAAATATACTAATATGGAAAATAAAAAATTATCTAAAACCAATGAACTCAATATATAAACATTTTGATATATAAAGAAAAAATTGGCGACCTTAGTGGAGGGTGGCCCGAAGGTTCCCTTTTCAATAGCTACTACACCAAGGTGTAGGGGAGGGTACTACTCCATTTCCTAGATCGCTCAACTTTACCCTTGATCCTGACCTTATAATGCTAAGTGTTAAGCAAGGCAGCATCAAGTACCATTTTTTAGTCCTTGGTATGACTCGACCTGTGATTAAACCCGGGTCTTCCCGATCATTGGGGAACACTCTACTCATCAGGTATATATATATATATATATATATATATATATATATATATATATGTGTATTGTCATCCACAGGCAGACTGTTTCGTTCTATCAGAACTCTTCAGTGTGGCTAGACACGCAGGACGCTCGAAGTCGGGATCGAAACCCATCTTTACGTTAGACTAAGTCTCAGACCACTCGGCCAACAAGCGGACTACGTTGGCTAAGGGAATTTTTAAGGTATCTATGTAGCAACAGCAGCAGCGTCCGTTTATTTACATTTTAATACCCTATCGGCTACTAGAGAGCTCAATTCTTTCGAAGAGCTTTGCATTATGCGAGCGGCGACCGACAATTCCTCCGCTTTCATTTTACTTGTATAAAATACTGAGGCAACTGAAGTTGTGCAAGGGAAATTCGTTGATGGTTCTACATTGATTATATATATATATATATATATGTGTGTGTGTGTGTGTGTGTGTGTTATATCTATATCAATATATCTATATCTACATCTATATATGTAATATATCTATATCAATACATCTATGTATCAGATTACCATTAGAAGAATTGCTCTTAGAAATGTTTGGAAACTATTTTAGTTTTCGAGTAAATATATATATATATATATATATAATCCATGAAAAACTTCACCATCAACAAATTTCCCTAGTACAACTTCAGTTTGCTCAGTATTTTATACAAGTAAAATGAAAGCGTTTACAACTCAATAACTAAAATGTTTTCCAAACATTTTTAAGACCAATTCTTCTATTGATCATCTATTACATAGATGCATTGATATAGATATATTACAGATATAGCTATAGATATATTATTACAGACATATTGCATATATTGATTTAGATATATTACATAGATATATTAACTTATAAATTACATAAACATATTACATAGATATATTACATAGATATATTGATATAGATATATTACATAGATATATTAACTTATAAATTACATAAATATATTACATAGATATATTACATAGATATATTGATATAGATATATTACATAGATATATTAACTTATAAATTACATAAACATATTACATAGATATATTACATAGATATATACTGTCAGTCATTTAGCAAATCTATAACATAGATATATTGACCAATAGTTAAGCTACACAAATCATTGAAAAAAAAATCAAACTAATATAAATGATCCGGGTATACAAATATTCAAAAATTCTTTTAAAACGGGTTTTATTAATCAGAAGAAAAAAAAAGAATCATATACAAGCTGAAGATGGCATACATGCAATTTCCCGTATAGGTTGCGGTTAAAAAAAAGGCTGTTTTCGTGAATCTTCATAATCGATAAAAAAAACGTACGTATGTGTAAGTGTACAAGTGCGTGTGTGTGCGTGCATGCGTGTGTGTGTGTGTGTGTGTGCTGATCCGCAAATGATTTCAGGATTGGTATTTAAGTTTTCTTCACGTTATCCCGTAAGTGCGAAGGGTGTTTCGGATATTGTTATATTGTCATATGCCGGTTCATGCAGAAAATATCACAACGACACAACGATAAAAGACGAGCGAAGACTTCTTTAGAAAAATATGTACCTCTCACTTTATTGTAAGGGTTCGAAAAGGTTATTCAAGGTTTTATGATGAGAGGGAGTTGGAGACCGAACAGAACTGCAATATATTGACCCCTTCTCTTATGGCCATCAGCGTTGTGTCTTTCTCGTTCTCTAGGGCAGCTCAACCGGAGGCCCAGGGGCCCAGCACTCTGCTGAATGATGGCTTTCTTTACTGCATCTTATCACCAACTGGTCTCCAAAACTCCATCGGGGGTCCCGAGGGCCCCTTCGGCCGGATGTGGCTTTACCTACCACATCTCGTCTATAACTCCGTCCGATCACTAACTGTCTGACATCTTGTCTTGACCGAGTTATATTATAGTTCAATGCCCACTCAATCGACCACTCAATCTTTGGAATGGCATGTTTGATTGTCATCAAGCGGAAATAACTGTCATGCAGTTCACAGGTCACTCTCTTCCTGTGCATGAGTCTATGACTGTATCATGACTTGTACCTTGTCCCCTTTCATCAGCCAAATCCACTCACGCGATCTCTTTCGATTACTGGCCATTGGAATGTGTCACTTCCTTCCGGCGCATCACTTTGGAATGGCATGTTTAGCCGGGTCGAAGGTCAAAATACAACAATATTCCAGTCCTCTTCAGTCGATTGACTTGTTGGTTGTACTGAATATATTTTTATAGAGGGAGGTTCATAGATTGTTGTGGTCGATTCTTGTTGACTCTCGGTTTAATGTCTGTGGCTGTCCCATTAGAATTCATATTCAGTGATCATTTTGGAATGTCTTGTTTGTAATCTTCTTTGTTCCATGCTGTCTGTTTTTTTTTTCAATGTTACCTCTTATATCTAATATGTGTATGTGCGAGGGGGTGTCATTAATGTGTTTGTATGAATATATGTACGTATTTTGTGTATATGTGTGTGTGTGAGAGAGAGAGAGAATCCAATGGATGTATGTATTATTTGTATTAGGGTGTGTTTTGGGAACTGGTGTGTCTGTGTGCACACGTTTATATACATATATTCTATGGGGGTACAAAATTTAATTAAACTTACAAAAAGACCAAATTTATTCAAGTTAAAAAATGAAAAATGAATAACTAACTAGGACAACGATTAAGAAACTAAGACGGGGAAAAAGCTCTGTAATGTTAAAAAAAAAATTGCGTGGAAGGGAATGTTAAATTGTAATCAAATTAAGACCCAATAAACATTCCCTCTGGTTACAGAAGGAAAGTTTATGGGTCATAAGCAGAGAGAATGTTCATTGGGTCTTAATTTGATAACAATTTAACATTCCTCTTCCAGCTATTTCGGGGTTTTTTCTAACATTACGGAGTCGTTTTCACCTCTTTGTTTCTTAATTGTTGTCCTTGTTTATCTGTGACCAGGTTGGACCGAAACCGCTTAGTTATTCATTTCTTATTTTTTAACATGAATAAATTTGGTCTTTTTTAATTTCAATATATACATATGCATACTTATGTATACGTATACTCGACCATACATATTTTCGAGGGTGAGACTGTATTTACTCTGTACATAGGTTTGTTTTAGGCTAGTCGGTGTGTATTTGTGCATGTGTGTATGCGTTTGTGTTTATGCATTCGTGTGTTTTGTGTTTTATGTGTGTGTGTGTGTGTGTACGTGTGGTTGTGTGTGTGTACGTGTGTGTGTGTTTCTGCCTGCGTACGTGAGTGCGTGTGTTTGTTAGTGTGTGTGTTTGTACATGTGTGTGTTTGCTTGAGCATGTGTGAGTGTATTTGTGCATGTGTGTGTGTTTATTTATGCGGTTTTGTGTGCATGTATGTGTGTGCTTTTGCGTGCGTGTGCGTGTGGGCGGTGCGTGCGTGTGTATGTGTTTGTATGTGTGCATGTGTGTTTTCGCATGTGTGCGGGTGTGTTTGTGCGGGTGTGTGCCTGTGAATGCGTGCGTGAGTGTGTGTGTGCATACGTGTGTGTTTCTGCGAGTCTGTGAGTGTGTTTATATGTATGCATGTGTGTATAGTTATGAGTGTGACTGTATGTTTGTGTCCGTATGAGTCTGTCTGTGTATGCATGTATGTTTGTGTGTGTGCCCGTGCGCTTGTAAGTAGCTAAGACCTATTTAATGATCATTTTTATCTTTCTATGACACTTTTTATTTGATTTGAAGTAATGTGTAGTTTTCCGTCCGGTAAATTGGCATTATTTTAAAGTTTCACTTGCTAAATTCGTAAAGGTGTTTTGAAACATAAAGTTTTGTATTGTCTGATAATTTGATGTTGCTGTTAAGTAGAGGGACTCAATTGTTTGGAGTTTGAGTGCATCCTATATAAATTAAGTTGCAGTTTATTTTTTGGATTACATAAACAATACTTTTGGAATTGCAGCTGTTTATGAATGTTGTTTGGGATTTTTTAAAGTACAGGCTTTTCCTTCTATTATTATATTACATACCACACATCTTTTATTTTTACAGTCTGAGACCCCGACTTGCGTTGTGTTCCCCATAATTAGATGAAGTTAGAGTGTGTTTTACATTCAGTTCCTTGGTTGTCATTTGCTTTTAATTATTTTTATCATGTCTATATATATATATACTGAAGAAAAATAAGGTTGCAACACCCAGAAAATTTTGCTGGTTTTGATCTGAGTACTGTATGTGAAGAGGTTATGTCTCTCGTATGTCGTTCGCGAAATACAAAAGAATTCCAACTAAAAACCTCCATATTACAAAAAGAAAAAAAATTCCAAATAATTAAAGTCCAATAAAATCAACAACCCCCTCCTTAAACAAGATCAACGTTGAATTTAGCAGCCATATCCTAAAATGCCAATAACACATTTCCGGCCAATTTTTCAACCTCCATTCCATATAACGCCAGTATTAATTCTATCTTCCGTAGATTCTCCATCCACTTGCTATTCTTCTTATTTCAATAAATGTAGATATGACTCGTCATTGTGTATGTCATTTGAGCAATCGCTCTCTCAAAGATGGCTCCAGAGAGAGCTGAAAGTAACTGGGAAAGTTATGGCACCTTCCGCGATTAATTCTATCCCAAAGTCATTCGGCTACTTGAACGGATCGAAGACTCAATAAGCAACCTCGAATTGTCTGATTTATTTAATCAAACATGTTTATGGGAAAATCTTGCACTCTCACATACATACACATGTCTTTTTTTATATTTTTATTTTTATCATACAACGAGTGAAAACCTTTCGCTGTCTTTATCTTCATACCCGATCCGGTGTTAAAAACTGTTGTTGGCACCAGGGTAAGCAATACCGCCTTTAGTTAACGAAACTATGGAATTACAGCTGGTCGGCGGCTGATTAGGACAGGTTATTGCATATGTTTTAACCAAGGCTGAAGAACCTAGTCTACCCTACTATTAACCCATAGCTGGAGGGAGGATGACAGGATTCATACCTTTCCCAAGGGTATTAGCGCTATGTAAAATGCAATCAGCCTCGACCAGGATTTAAACTCGTGTCGCCGTGTCCATTTCTTACGGCGATAACCATTACGCCACGGGCCCCTCTTTTTATGCCAATGTATGTTATCCAAATGCTCTGTTTGTCCTGGGGCTATGCACAAGAATTTTTCTTAGTGATCATTATTTTTCAATGGCACGTAGCATGAGACAGGTTTTACTGGCTTACATGGTACCAACGTTACGATCCTTGACTTGGCTTCTCATTAAAAAAAACACAACATCAATTTTAGTTTACAAGACTTTCAATTGGTCTTTTGAGCAATAAGAAGATCCCGATTCATATATTGTCCACAATCGTTCGATAGAAACTGTCCCAGGTTGCCAATGCGATTTTCCACGCTGCTAACCATCTTGGCGAGCAAACGCTTTCTTTTTTACGCATATAAAACTTTCTGTGTATTAATTGTAACTTCCTGTAACAAATAATTATCCGCATTTATCAATGGGCGTGGGTACGCAATGCCGATTACATGGACATACGGTCTGCATAATCAGTATAAAGTAACTGTATCGATTAAAATGCCGCTCGGTAAAATAAAAATACGTTGAATAGCTTGGCTTTTCTCGTTTATTTTGCATTTCCCTTCTTGTCGTGATTTCGATTAAAACTGCGAGCGTTCTCATCGTCACCATCATCACAGCGCCTCCTACTGGCAATTTACCATTGACTGATTCACTGAAAGCAATTAGTTAAGGAATAAAATGGACGTATCAGGAAATTTTCACAATTATCTAAATTTGATAATCAGTCTTGATTGTCGATATCGACTTGAACCAATAAAAGATTCTAATGAAGATGAATATAGAAAGAAAGAAAGAATGAAAGAAAGATAAGGTAGAAGCAGACGTTTCCTACTAAGTTCAATGTGCGTCTCGGAAGGTGAATATAAAAATTCAAATTTCGTATATGTAGTAAATGCGAAATGGGAGAAGTGATTAAGCAAAGCTAGATATCATCAATTAGAGCTAATAATTCGATTGATTGATGGAGACATAAAGTTATTTTTGTTATGGATCTCAATTTATGAATATGCGACGATAAATCAATAAGTAAATAGCCGTATCATAATTTTTACACACACACACATACATACACACACACACACACACACACACACACACATATATATATATACTCTCATGATCTGAATACTTATATTTGAATGCTAATACACACACACGCAGACGCACATGCTCACGTGCACACACACAGACATACACACACACACACATATATATATATATATATATATGTATAGAGAGAGAGAGCCAAGTTTAAGTAGTGGAGTAAACTGGGCTCTTTATTCTTTGTATGGCAACTGTTATAGCAGAAAAAATTCTGAATTCAAAACTTTTAATCTCCTCTTAAAATATTTACCTTGTGTGAGAGATTGGTATATATATGTGTGTCTGTGTGTGTGTGTGTGTGCGATCCTAATATATATATATATATATATATATCATGGTATATACATATATATGCATATATATATATATATATATATATATAAATTAAATCGTAGGTTAGTAAATATATATATATATGTACATATATATATAAATATATATATACATACATATATATATATATATATATATATATATAAATTAAATCGTAGGTTAGTAAATATATATATTTATATATACATATATATATATATATATATACATATATATACATATATATATATATACATATAAGTGATCATATATATATATATAAAAATTAAATAGTAGGTTAGTAAATATATATATATATATATATATATATATATATATAAGTGATTATATATACATATATATATATATATATATATATATATATATATATATATATCATGGTAATATTTCAGTAGTTGTTTTACTTCATCAACAGACATCACCTTTATAGATGAGTAGCATTAGTTTCCTGACTGAACTATTTCGTCTAGGCTGTTGACCAATGTAATTCCTCCGCTCAGCTTGTGTGGAGAGATTGGTATATATATATATATAGGTGATCATAAAAAAATATATATATGCATATATCATGGTATGTATTTATATCTTATATATATATATATATATATATATATATATATAAGTGATCATAAAGATATATATATATATATATATATATATATATATATATATAAGGGTAATATTTCAGTAGTTGTTTTTACCTCATCAATAGACATCACCTTTATAGATGCGTAGCATTAGTTTCTTGACTGAATTATTTGGTCTAGGCAGTAGACCAATGTAATTCTCCGCTCAGCATCTAGTGAAGCACGCCGTTGACCTTTTGTTGGACTCATTCGCTTTTATTCACATTCACCGTGCTGCATCTCATGGTTTTCTATGCTACATGCTCTTATGACTCGTATAGCACCCTCCGTCTCCAGAATCTGATGACCAATGAAAAGCCGTGGTAACGTGACTGAATGATAAGGGTGGTTGCATATGTTATTATATCATATCATTTATTGACGCGTACTTATATATCTCTGCTACTAGACATGTAAGGATTTGATAATGTGAGTTTTCCTTCTGAAGGTAAAAAGGGATTTTTTTTGATTTTTTTAAGCTTTAACTTACTTTAAGTCCAGTTATACTATTTTACATGAATTAGTTATTGTATGTTCCACTTGCTTGTGTTTTACGGCATATCAACCCTTGTAGGTTATTTAATCCTAAATCATGTTCACACATATATATCAAATATATATGATTTGTAAACGAATAGCTTGTCTGTAACAATCTTCAAACTACACAGAGCTCATTTGATTGCACATAGTTAAATGGATTCAAGTATTGCTATCAAACACTGATAATTCTAGTCGGTATTATCAATTCATTTGCACACAGTTAAATGGTTTAAAGTACAGCAAATGATTAAACAGTCTATTTAACCGATAGATGGGTCTTGACCAGGTACTACCACTCCATGTCAGAGTAGACCTGGGAGTAATGACAGTGAAGGGGTACTCCTCATTCTCCAAAACTCCAGCATTACTGGAACCTCACCATCAGATTTTTTAGTGTCATATCCAGGGCACTCATTAGGGGTCATACTCCTCTGCAGAGATGCAGTCGGTGTATTCAACAGCCCCAGCCGACAAGGCAACATATACAATTACTTCCTAAACCATATTTTTGACGACCAAATAAAACGCCCAATAAAAATATCAGTTCTAACCGCAATAGAAATAACACTTTATCAAATAACCCTAAACGTATTAAACTATTTGTCATAACCGCATATACAAACACTAAAAACTCGATAAAATAGAACTGAAAAACCTGATACCAAATAAAGACTCCCCGACTGACTCTAACAATGAAATAAATCTAATTATATATTATCCCAAATTCAAAACAACTAACTAAGTCATCTATAACTTCTCTCCCTCAACTAGTTACCTAAGTACAACCAATGTAGTGTACCAGTATAAATATCCACTAGGAGAATGCTTCTCCAATAACGTACCTACATCAGCCTGGTTAAAACGACTCTGTCTAGATGTTTAACAGTTCACCTAACCGACACTAGTTCCATCTCTCAACATCTCAAAACACATTCTTGCCACTCTTCCAAATAAAGAACGATTCTAACTGAAAACAACTCCATATTACACAAAGAAGAAAACAAACAAAAACTCCAAATTCTATAAACTCTATATGAAGAGTAACTAAAAGTATTTAAACAAGATCAACTAGGACTATAGAGGCCACATCTTAAAATGCATTTAACACAGTCCACTTACCTCTGGCAAAATTATTTTGTTCTTCTCAACTATGACATAATTATTTTCTTCCCCTTAACAGGGGCTAAATTCTTTCCTTACTCTTACGTCTGTAAAATTATTTTCTTCCACTTACCTCCGAAAAAATTATTTTCTTCCACTTACCTCTGACAAAATTCTCTAACAAAATTATTTTCTTCCTCTTACCTCTGGTAAAATTATTTTCTTCCACTTAACTCTGGCAAAATTATTTTCCTCCTCTTAACTCTGATTAAATTATTTTCTTTCTCTTACCTCTGGAAATATTTTCTTCCACTTACCTCTGGAAAAATTATTTTCTTCCTCTTACATCTGGCAAAGTTATTTTCTTCCACTTACCTCTGGTAAAATTATTTTCTTCCTCTTACCTCTGGCAAAATTATTTTCTTCCTCTTACCTCTGGCAAAATTATTTTCTTTCTCTTACCTCTGGCTGAATTAATTTCTTTCTCTTACCTCTAATAAATATATTCTTCCACTTACGTCTGGCTAAATTATTTTCTTCCTCTTAACTCTGGAAATATTTTTTCCACTTACCTCTGATAAAATTCTTTCTTCCTCTCACCTCTGGCAAAATTATTTTCCTCCTCTTAACTCTGATTAAATTATTTTCTTTCTCTTACCTCTGGAAATATTATTTTCTTCCACTTACCTCTGGCAAAAATATTTTCTTCCTCTTACCTCTGACAAAACAATTTTCTTTCTCTTAACTCTGGAAATATTATTTTCTTCCAGTTACCTCTGACAAAATTATCTTCTTCCTCTAAACTCTGGCTAAATTATTTTCTTCCTCTTAACTAGGACAAAATTATTTACTTTCTCTTGCATCTTGTAAAAATATTTTATTCCTCTTTTCTCGGGCAAAATTTTTTTCTTCCTCTTACCTCTGGCAATTTTTTTCCTCTTAACTATGACAAAATTATTTTCTTACTCTCGTAAAATGATTTTCTTACTCTTAACTCGGGCAAAATTATTTTCTTTTTCTTACCTCTGACAAAATTATTTTCTTCCTCTTAACTGGGGCAAAATTATTTTTTTCGTCTTAACTCTGGCAAAATTATTTTCTTTCTCTTACCTCTGGTAAAATATTTTCTTCCTCTTACCACTGACAAAATTATTTCCTTCCTCTTAACTCGGGGAAAATTATTCTCTTCCTCTTACCTCAGGCAAAATTCTTTTCTCTCTCTTAACGATGGCAAAATTATTTTCTTCCTCTTACCTATTGTTAAAATATTTTATTCCGCTTCTCTCGGGTAAAATTATTTTCTTCCTCTTTCCTCTGGCAAAATTATTTTTTCCTCTTGACAATGGCAAAATTATTTTCTTCCTCTGGTAAAATTATTTTCCTCCTCTTAACTCGGGCAAAATTATTTTCTTCCGTAAATTTCTCCCTCTCCACCTATTCTTTGTATAGATATATACGATTAATCATTGTATTTGCCATTTCATTATTTGTTCCTCCGAAGATGGTTCCAGTTGGGGCAGAAAGTTCTGGAAAAAATATGTCGTCTTCCCTAATTCTTTCCATCCAGAATTCAAACGACTCTTACGTAGTCTTATGGGGAATCTTAAGATGTGGTTGGTTATTTGTTAGGGTTTTGGTTGGTAGCCTGTCGATAGCTATTTCGCTTGTTGCTTATTGATGCATTTTCGGTTGATTTGACGCTGCTTCCGAGGTACGTGAGTTGGTCCTCTAGTTTCAGAGAACCATTATCTGTTATTACTATTATTATTATTATTATTATTTGTCGGGCTAGGAGTTGTAATAAGTAGTATCTGTCAACGTATATATATATATCATCATCAAATATCGCTGACAGCACGAAGTTCCTTGACATTGTCTCAATATCCGTCACTATTGGACATCGCTTATCTGTTGTTTACACAGTCTTTGCCAATGAGCCAAGACTGGTGTGTTCACGTGTAAAAGTCCACAGGAAAACATCACCCATGAGTCCTTCCTTACTTCTCCGGCAGAGATCAGCATGTATTATGCGTCTTATATGGCTGGTTAAGTATATGGGTGAGCCAATTTTAAGTGATTCGTTTATCATCTTATTTCTATTTATATGTATTGCTTTGCATGTAAAACTGATTTTCTTAGCCACAAAATCTTAGTCTTTAAATGAAGTCTGGGAACTGATAATTAGATATCTGACTCTATTGTTTTCTTCTTGCCTCATCATAATTCATTAGCGTCTTCTGAGTCTGTAAAAGGCTGCAAAAGAATTACTGAAGGAAGGAAGAAAAGAGACCAACATACCTTTTAGATTTCAACTTTATTTCGGAAATCAACAACCATTCTGTTGGTGAGGAGACCAATAGAAATGGTCGTGTCTCCCAGGCGAGGTGTTTAAATATACTAGTTGTCTCCTGTAGTTGATAAGTTCAATTTGAATGCTTTTTATACTGTTTGTTTCGGCGGTGTCAAATCGCTAGCAGCAGACATGGCTCGGTATCAGGTTAAAAAATCTAAATTGCTGTTATATAATTGCGGAAGGATTTTTTTTATATTATCATTTTTCGTTGGTTATATCTTATCATTCGGTTTTGTTAGGCTTAGAACTATTCGGCTTAGTGCACGTGCAGGTGCACACATTGAGTGTAGGTGTTCATGCTCGAGCGCAGAGGATGTGACAATCACAAATGTCATAATAAAAAACCCAGATAGGAAATGGGATGCGCCGCGCGTTTGTTGGGTCAGTGAATTGAGATCTGACTCCAGGCGAGGCTAGTTGAGATTTGAAGCCGGGCGAGGTGAGTTGATTTTTGAGAACTACGGGATGCGCCGCGCGTTTGTTGGGTCAGATGGAACAGTCAGCATAGTAAAAATTGTGTCTCTCTCTCTCCTCGTGTCGAAAAACTAAAAGTCAAAGAAAAGTTAATAAACGTTTCTTACCTGAACCAAAGAAAGTCGTTAGTGTTTCGGGATTCCTATGCATATGAACATTTAACGTATTCGTATTATGGTTGTATTACACAGCCATGTGTTCGCTGCTAGCGGCCACTTGAATTAGCGTCCGTTCAGTGCTACAATGGAGGCTAAACTTCCTTTTAGCGCCGGGATGGCCCTTTTTCCAGGTATGCGTCGTCCCAACTTCCAATCAGTGGCCTCTGGGAACATCTGCACTTCCTGAAGTGATTTTATTCTATTTTTCTAATCACTGCAGATATAAACGGATCAGAGATGAAATAAACATAAACAGAATACCGGTTCTATTTAATCCCCTCCCCCAAAAATATATATATAAGTAATAAAGTTGGCGACCTTAGTCGGGGGTAACCCGAATGCTCTCTTTTCAATAGCTACTACACCGAGCTGTTGGGGAGGACACTACTCAATTCCACTTTACCCTTCATCCGTACCTTATAATGCTGAGTGTTAAGCAAGGCGGCATCAAGTACCATTTTTTGAGTCATTGGTATGACTCGTCCTGGGATTGAACCCCGGTCTCCCGGACCATTGGCAATATATATATATATATATATAATTCCCGGGTCATTGACTTTATGAGTAGAGTGTTATCCAATGGCCAGCGAAACCGGGGTTCAATCCCAGGCTGAGTAATACCGAGGACTCAAAAAATGGTACTTGATTCCGCCTTGCTTAACACTGAGCATTAAAAGGTAAACATCAAGGGTAAAGTAGATCAAAACCAGGAATGGAGTAGCGTCCTCCCCTACACCTCGGTGTAGTAGTTATTGAACTGGGTTCCTTCGGGTCACCCTTGACAAAGGTCGTCAACCTTTACTTATATATATATATATAAGTGATCATAAGGTAAGCTTTATACGGCCACCTGCCTCCCATTACAAAAACTATCCAAGTTAGACGAAGCAGACATGCAGGACACTAGTGGAGAACCAGGGACGAGCTCCTAAGTGATGTAGTCCGATGGACCCCCACATATGGCCGAGCAAAAGCAGGACGACCAGCTAGAACATACATACAGCAACTATGTGAGGATACGGGATATAGCCCTGAAGACCTGCCGGAGGAGATGAACGATAGGGAGAATTGGCGAGAAAGGGTCACGGATATCCTTGCTAGCGGCACGACATGAGGATGATGATGATATATACTTATTAATCCATCTCCATATATACGCAAATCAACTGTTTCCCTTCTCTCATTCTTTTTATCAATGTCTTGTCTATATAACTCTCTCTCTCTCTCTCTCTCTCTCTCTCTCTCTCTCTTGCACACACACACACACACACACACAATCATTCTCAGTTGCTTTCAATCTATCGGATTGTTTCACCTTCTTTCTTTCTTTCTTTCTTTCTTTCTTTTTCCAAATTCCTAATTATGATACAGTTCTATTTGGTAATATGATTTTTATCAAGTTTATTTTACTTATTTGATTTAAATTTCAATCTGTCAGTGCGTCATATGTGGCTGAAAGTAGAACGGAGAAGCCATAAAGGGAGGTAATAATGATAATCACATAATGATCGAATGTAATATTCTTGTACTAGGGGCATATTCCAGGGAGAATCTCTATTGCCACAACGATTTGTAAGAGCAACGAAGTCACTCGATTTTATCCTAAGAAAATTCACAGGAGGCTACAAATTCACGAAGTTGCTGGAAAAGATAAACTACCTCATGTATATGGATGATATCAACGAGTGTCTACTCAGAAAAATATCAGATAACTGCATCTTCAAATTTTAAGTATTAACCCGACTTTCTTGTTTATTGAACAATCGTCCGCAATCAAACTCAATTCGATCTTGTCGATTTTTGAAGAGGGCCAATATTCACCTCTCATTTTCTCTCATTAGAGCAAATGAGAGAAGTCTGGACTTTAATATGTTCTTAATATTAATTTGTGACTTTTTTCTTTTTTTTTTCTTTTCTTTTTGCCGTAAGCGCAGTACGTCTCTTTGGAGTTCTCTGAGAGTTCAAGAAAACGTAAGAATAAAACAACAAATCATTTTTTTTGTTAAAAGATTTATTCCTTCAAGTCAAACCGTTCATGCTCTATGTATAAGTCGGCTTTTCATATTTGCCAAAGAGGTACGATAAAGATCTTTTTTTAATTAAGGCTCAATTGAAATAAAAACTAATAAAAAAATTAAGTATCAAGAAAATGCTTGATCTGAGGAATTCAGACAAGTTGACACTACTATATCTAATGCTACTACTAGCTTAACTGATTGATTGATTTTAACGGCATCTCAACCTGTCTTGAGTTATTTTATACCTAGAAGTCAAGGAATGGCGTTCATTGTACGTTCATATTCACATTCTTTTTGTGGAGGTGCCCGTAGTGTAATGGTTATCGTCGTAGGACATGGACATGGCGACACGAGTTCAAATCCTGGACGAGACTGATTGCATTTCACATAGCACTAATACCCTTGAATCCAATTATTCTCCCTCCAGCTACGGGTAAGTAGTAGGACAGACTGAGTTCTTCTAGGAGAAGGAAAACTCTGAATTCAAACCTGTTAAACTCCGCTTAAAAATTGACCTTGTGTCATATCCTGCCCGGGCGGAGGGGTTGGTAAATAGGATATTCACATTCTTTGTGTAGTCTTTTTTTGTTTTTGTTTTTTTGCACAGTCCTATTGAAGAAAAATAGTTTTATGTAGATCCATTTGTCCCGCAGATGTAACTCGAACAGATATAACTACTTCAGATCAGAGTGGACCTGGAATTAATGGTAATGAAGGGGTGCTCCACATTCCTAACACCTCCAGATCTGGAACCTTACTATCAGATGTAGTTTAGTTTCATTCCCAGGACACCTTTTCTTTTTTGCTAGGGGTTTTAGCCCTCTGAAGGGGAAACAGTAAGTACGTTATATATATATATATATATATATATACGAGGGTCGTTCAAAATGTTAATTGCCTCGCTCAGGTATTAGATTTGTCGAAAACTTCTCATCTTTGTATGGGCCTCACCAATACAGAATTCAAGATAGAAATCTGAATAAGTTTCTTTTTTTTTTTTTAGTTTTATAAAAAGTGGCAGTGTGTTGCCATAACAAAAAAATTTAGTTATGGCTCTTTTTCTGGGTGAGGCTTACATCTTTCTGAACGTCCCGCGTACTTGTGCGTGTGTGTGCGTATATGTGTATGTATGTGTACGCGTGTGCTATGATGTGAGTAAAATATACCCGAAAAAGGATTGAACATTACAATATCTTTACCTGTGAATGAAATACGAGGATCATTAAATAAGTTTCCAAACTTTTTTCGTATGGGCACTTTTATTGATAGTACACACATGAAACTCTAGTCCCCTTTGAAGTAATCTCCTCCGGCTGCAATGCACTTGTAGTACTGTCGTTCCAACAACTTCTAGAAGGCCCCATGGAAGTCCTCTTGTCTCAGCGTGTCAATGACCTTCGTCACAGCCTCTTTCATCTCCTCATTTGTCTCATAACGACAGTCTCTGAGCTTAGGGAATAACCAAAAGTCACAGAGAGCAAGGTCTGATCTATAGGGAGGCTGAGGAACTGTCTTGATGCCCATCTTGCTCAAATAGTCTGTGACAACGATGGAGTTGTGGACTGGTGCATTGTCCTGGTGGAAATGCCACTGACCCGATTTGAAGAGTGCTGGCCACTTCAGACGGAATCTCTTCCTGAACTCCCTTAAAACCTCAACATAGTAACCCTAACTCTTTAGCCAATCAACTCCGGTGTGTTGACTTCCTTACTCTTCCCACATTTCTCATCATTCCTCACAGACTCCCTGCCTTCCTTGAATCAAAAACAGATGCTTGATTCATGCAAGATGGTCGAAAAGCAGTCTGAAGTATTCCATAGGTTTCTGTGGCATTTTTTCCAAGTTTAAAACAGAATTTTATTGCATATCGTTCCTCTAAAATGTCCTCACATCCACATTGCATTTTTGAAAATCACCAGCTGTGACAATCAGGCTTTTGTAGGGAGTATTCCAATTGCTGCTGTAGCTGTTCATTTGAATCTGGAATCATAAAAACTGGCCAGTCATCTCATAAGATGTATAGCAATAACATACTGAATGACAATTTTAAATGCCTGTACAAAAAGGTCTGGAAACTTATTGAAGGCACCACGTAATTAAATTTGCGCATTATACACGCAACATTGCTTTTTTCATTATACCAGTATTTCTTATCAACAAAATTTTGGGATCCTTATATGTCTTTTTCTAGAATTTCTTGAATCTGGTCTCTTTAAATTTATAATATCCATAGATTCGAACTATAACCCTTATATAGATAACATATTACTTATAGTAAGTAAACTTGGCGAATTTAGTCGATGGTGACCCGAAGGCTCCCTTTTCAATAGCTACCATACCGAGGTTTAGAGGAGGGCGCTACTCCATTCTCTGGATTGCTCCACTTTACCCTTGATCATCACCTTATAATGCTGAGTGTTAAGCAAGGCAGCATCAAGTACCATTTTTGAGTCTTTAGCATGACTCGACCTGGAATTGAACCCTGGTCTCCCGGACCATTGGCGAACACTGTACTCATTAGACCAATGGCCCGCATATTACTTATATATCCACTGAATAGTGGCCGAACAAAAATTACGGATAGATTAAACAAAATTTAACCTACCATAGATTTTACAAAGGAACTATAAACTAACAATAAGTTACCTTTCTTAGATATTTTACTTATAAATGATAACAACCTAGAATCTAAAGTTCATCAAAAATCCACTAATGAAAATGAATATATATATATATATATATATATATATATATATATATGAGAAAGTAAGCAGGCCGACCGTAGTCGAGGGCAATCTGAAGGTTACCTTTTCAATAGCTACAACGGCGAGGTGTAAGGGAGGGTACTACTTCTTTCCCTGGATTGCTCCACTTACCCTGGGATCTATACCTTATTTTTATTATGTTTCGTTCAAGGCGTAATCTTTGCCGACTCTTTATAATTGCTTCACTCTCTTACAATGCCGAAAAGAGTACTGAGTACTTAAACGAATAATGACTGCATACGCAATACTTCACTGCTACCACGCACACCGGACATCTGTTTGAATTATTTTGGAATTTACTATTCCTATTCACGTGACCCCAGAAGCACAATCCATTTCAATGGTTGTGGTTATTGCCTGGAGATCCGAGTTCGATCACACGTGTTGTTACCGGCACAGTGTTCTTACATAACACTTATAATGCTAAGCAAGGAGGCATCCAGAACCATTTTTGAGTCTTTGGTATGACTCAACCCCGATCGCCCGGATACTTTTCCCATTATGCCAATTGTCCTTCTGTCTCATCCTTCTCGAACAGTAGAACATCCTTGTTGAACAGTAGAACATAGCTGGTCGGATAACGTGGTTATTTTTACGAAAGTGAACGTAATAGCGCGGCGGGAGTTCGAACTCGCTTACTACGATTCTGCAGACCATTACACCTCGAGGATACCCTCCTCTACTTCAATTAAATTCATTACTTATTATAATAGTTCTTAACTGTTAACATTAACATGAATAATGTAATAATACAAATAGAAATTATTTTAATTCAATGGAATAACTTTTTTTTTTTTTTAATTTGTCAAATTTTGTTTAAAAAGTGATGCCCGGTGGTTAATTGTAAATATACTCGAAAAAATTCAGAGGTAATAAATTTAACCTTTAATTACTGTTAATGAACTTTAATTCCACCAGAAAGATCATAACACTATTATTTGCATACTCCGGTATATATCTTTCCTCACATGCAACTGATATTTATATAAATATATATATATATATATATACATATATATATATATATATATAGAGAGAGAGAGAGAGAGAGAGCGGCTTGTTTTCAGTTATTTTATTATTAATATTATTGTCGTCGTCATTACAATTACTATTATTATTATCATTATTATTATTATAAGCGACAAACCAGAGAAATCTCGCACGATAAGATCTAGACGTAGCTTAGAAAGGAAAATTTTAAGAGGGAAACTGAATTTTTTTCAAGTTGCAGTCCAAAACAACGCCATAAGAACTAACTAGGACCAGGTAAAAATACATAACACGCAACAAAATAGTGATAGAGACGAAACGATTAATTCCATAATAAGCGAATGTAGCGAACTAGCGCAAAAGAATTATAAGACTATTCACGACTGAGTGGGGAAGGTGACTCATTGGGAATTGTGCAAGAAATTGAAATTTGTTTATACCAACAAATGGAATATGCATAAACCAGAATTCATTCAGGAGAATGAGACGCACAAACTTCTCTGGGATTTTGAAATGCAAACAGATCACCTAATTTCTGCCAGAAAACCAGACCTAGTAGTTATTATCCAAAAAAAGAGAACCTACCAAATAGTGGACTTTGCCCTCCCGGCGGACCACAGGGTGAAAACCATAGAAAACGAAAAGAGAAACAAGTACTTCGACCGGTTGACCACAGAGTAAAACTTAAAGAAGGTGGAAAGAGAGATAAATACTAAAACCTTGCTAGAGAACGGGAAAAACTGAAGAACAAAAAAGTGACAGTGATATCAATTGTAATTGGCGCGCTGGACACGGTTAGCAAAGGATTGGTAAAGGGACTGGAGAACTTGGAAATTAGAAGTCGAGTGCAGACCATTAAATTACAGGATTGTTGAGATCGGCCAAAATACAAAGAAGACTCTTGTAGACTTGAGAAGACTTGCTGTCATTCAGCCTCCAGTAGAAAACTATCAGCTAACGTTTATTTCTTTTGTAATTTACAAAAGAGAGCATGAAGCACTGGGGTTTTTGAGGTGGGGGGGTTGGAGCGGTCATGCCTTATCTATATTTTCTTGGGGGCCCTAGCTTGCCGCATTCACCGACCCATTCATCAGTAAAAGTAAAGCTGGCGACCAGAGTCGAGGGCGACCAGAAGGCTCCCTTTTCAATAGCGAGGCGTAGTAGAAGACGCTACTCTTTTCCCTGGATTTCTCCTCTTTACCCTTGATACGTACCTTATATTGCTGAGTGCTAAGCAAGGAGGTATCAAGTATCATTTTTAAAGTCTTTGGTATGACGCGACCAGGGATTGAACCCAGGTCTTGCGGACCATTGGCGAACACTATGCAACCATGCTTCACCAAGTACGCTACAACCACCAAAATACCTCGTTCGCTCTGTGAACCTACTTAAAACCTCGAATGAAGTGTATGATTTTATTTACAGAGATGGTTTTATTTACAAAGATGTGAAGTGGATAGGAGAAAAAAACCCGAAAGAGAAAAGAAAACGAAAGAAAATTCCCCGTTTGGTAGCACTCCCATCCCCGCTTCTATGATATGGAGGCCGACTGTTTTCCGGTCTCCGAGAAAGCCGAAAACAAGCCGAACCTACCCTAAGTGAGAGGGGGATCTAATCTTATGGGACAAAAAAAAGCGGGGTCGGGCGCGGTGAGGACAGGTAGCATGAATTTATTGTGATAAGGTTCTAAGATCTTCAGAAGAGGTGGGCTGGGGTATAAAAAATTAGGGATGGCGAATATCTTGGAGGCTAACAACTAGGTGAGGAGTATGACGACTCACAACATACTGCTAACAAGGGATTCAAGGAAAACCATCAGCTAACGCTAGTATGAAAAACTCCCAAAAAAGTTAATAAAATCTCCTGTATTGATGAGTACTGTAAGAAAAAGTTATAGTCATCACGGGTTTTTTTTCAATGAAGTCGTAGTTAGGGGGATCAGCTAGTATATAATTATATTTGATATTAATGATATGGTTTCTTCCATAACAGAAGTTGAGTACTATTGAAAAATATTAATACTCTGCTTATATAGGCATTTTTAACACGTGCACACCAATTTTACCGCAGCTTCCAGTGACATCTACCCACCTGACGATCCCCTGACACGAAACTCAGAATTACGGGAATGTAACTTGGCGTCCATTTTAACTAGCTCTGTTATTTTTGGCATTGAGCTTGCCTTTTTAAAAACAGGTTGTTTCTCTCGGGTTTTTTTAGAGGAGGGGTGACTTCTTCTTCTTCTTCTTCTAGTCTGTTTAACGCCAGAATTTGATTCATTTGTAAATGCTTGATTACAATCAGAACTTAATCTGTTCAACGTTCTCTCACAAACATTTTTTCAAGCGCACTTTTATATTTGATCAAATAATGATTTGTTTGCACAGTGATATAGTAAGAAGTATATATATACTTAAGTATATATATATATATATATATATATACTTAAGTAACTCTTTGTATTGAATAATAGTCACTAGTTTACATACAGTTATATGGTTTCAAATATTCCAATCTAACACTAATTGTAACATACCCATGATACACGGATGTGTGAAACGTACATAGAATGTTCATAACTCATATATATAGATAACATAGGAATCCCGAAACACAAAAACACTTACGACTTCTTAGTTCAGGTACGAAACTCTTTATTACCTTTGAGTTAAAAGGTTTTCCGACATAAGGAGAGTGATACACAATGTTTCTAGGCTGACTTTTCTATCTGCGCCCCCCCCCCCCCACGCGCGACACCCGCCCCAAGGCCTCGGCGAGCTCCGAGAGTCAACCGTCTTCCTCGGACAATAAAAATCAACTTCCTGACTTTTCTCAAATCCCCAAAATCCTCCGCGCACGCTTCCGGTGCATGACGTCATTCACAACTCCTGGTCCTATTTTCTATCTGGGATTTCTATTTTGACATCTCTGAATGACACATTCTCCCCGTGCGCGCGTGAACACCTGCGCTCATGTTGTACCTAACTAACCCATGCGCTAAGCGAAAGGTTCTCAGCCTAACTAAACCGAAAGGGAAGATATATAAAACGAAATCCCTCGGCCATTTTATAACATAATAATTCACAAGCAATTATATTTTCATTTCACAAATAATAATAATCATCATCATCATATCGCGCTGGTAGCACGGATATCCCTGACCCTCTCTCGCCACTCCTCCCTATCGTTCATCGCCCTAGGTAGGTCTTCTGGACAACATCCCGTATCCTCACATAGCTGCTGAATGTATGTTCGTGCTGGTCGTCCTGCTTTTGCGCGGCCATGTGTGGGGGTCCATAAGAGTACATCTCTTATGAGTTCGTCCCTGCTTCTCCAGCAGTGTCCTGCATGTCTGGTTCGTCTAACTTGAATAGATTTCGTGATAGGGGGCAGGTGGCCGTACAGTTGGTGTCTTGTGGGGTGTTGCCGCCAGGACTTGTTTAAGATTGCACGTAGCATTTTTATGTAATTGCCGTCTAACTTCTTCACCAGCCGTTTTGTTAGCGTCCATGTAGTGCAACTATATAGCAGTATCGATGTGACCGCTGCCTGGAAGAAGCTGCGTTTCATTTTATCGGTTAGGTCTGATTTCCATATAATCGATAGCCTATTGATAGCTGTCCATGCTTTCGTTAACCTCGTGTCGATGTCCTAGCGTCGAATCAACAAATAATAATAATAATCTTTAATTAAGAATTGAGTAACTATTCTTAATACAAATGATTTCCACACAGCTATACGGTTTCAAGTATTCCTATCTTGTATAAATTTCTGTGAATTAAATATGTTTAAACCATTGATGGGATTCTAACAAGTACTACCCTTCTGGTTTAGAGTTTACCTGGAACATACAACAATAGGGTTTCAAGTATTTTTATCTGATATAAAATTCTGTCAAACATATGTTTGACTCATAGATAGGGCCCTAACAAGTACTGCTCTTCTGGAATAGAGTTGACCTGTAGCAATCAAGGAGTGACTCAATACTGCCCAGAGATTCAGAACTGGAGCCTCACCACCGAGTACAGTTTTGTGACATACTTAAAGTAACCCCAGAAAATGCAGCCGGCGTATTCTATACCCCGTCGAAACGGGTGGCTGATATTTTATGCAATTATGTTTGACTAATAACACCCCTATGTGATCCACTGTAATTTCAACTCATAAATTTCCAGTAGAATAAGATTTAAATAAACTCTAAATTCCCTGCAGAGAGGTTAGACTCACTTAAAAAGAGATGTCCTGGGTATGACATTAAATTCCATCTGATGGTGAGGCTTCAGTTTTGGAGTGTGAACAACCACTTCATTACCATTACTCCCAGGTCCACTCTGAACCGGAGTGGTAATACCTATTCATGTCCCGTCCACGAGTCGAATAAATCGTTTTTAGAAATTATTTGTATTTGATAGAACAGTGAGTAAAACAACAACTCTTAAGAAACAACAAATAAAATGTAAATATTGACGAAAAATGAAAGAAATTGCTTAACCTTTAGTCATAAAATAATTTAAACAAATTGACATAACAATAAGCTCAATAAATCAAGTACCTATTCCTAATACAAATAATTGGAATACAATTAAATGGTTCCAAATATTATTATCAAACAGTCGGCTAGGACTGTAGAATATGCCGACTGCACTTCTGCAGAGGAGTAACCCCCCTCCCCAACGAGTGTCATGGATATGGGACTAAACAATCAGATGTGGAGGTTCCAGCAATGCTGGAGCTTTGGAGAATGCAGAGTACCCCTTCATTACCATCGCTCCCAGGTTCACTCTGGCTCGGAATGGTAGCACATGATAGGGTCCTATCAATGGGTCAAATAGAACTAATCCGTGGTTTCGAGAGTTTACTGTTTTTGCATTTAAACTGCGTATTTATGCTAAACTGAATTGCTCGAAATAGAACTGTTTTGACAGTTAAACTGCGTACTTATGCTAAACTGAATTGCTCGAAATAGAACTATTATGACATCTAAACTGCGTACTGATGTTAAACTGAATTATCTGAAATAAAACTATTTTTACATTTAACTCTGTGTATTGCCCAGTCGGCTGGGGCTGTAGAATACACTGACTGCATCTCTGCAGACAGGTAAAATCCCCAACGTGTGTCCTGGATATGACACTAAACAATCTGATGATGAGGTTCCAGTTATACTAGATTGGGGAATGCGGAGCACCTCTTCATCGCCATCGCTCCCATGTCCACTCTGGCCCGGAGTGGTAGTACCTGGTTTGGGCTCTAATTGTGGGTTAAATAGAACTAAACTGCGTACTTATGCTAAACGGAATTACTTGAAACAGAACTATTTTGACATTTAATTGTATATAAACAAAAACTGTAGTTATACTAAACTGAATTTCTTGAATAAGAACTGTTTGACTAAACTAAATAGCTTGAAATAGAAATATTTTTGACAATTGAGCTGTGTACTTATGCTTAACTGAATTGTTTGAAATGGAACTGTTTATTTGTATAAAATGGATTTGGCATTGAATAACCTACAAAGGTTGATATGCTATGAAGCCCAACCAAACAAACATTAATAATCTTATTTTATAATAATTATAGTTGTCACAGAGTTATATGGTTTTATATATTTCTATCACATAATAATAATTATTTTCAAAAAGATCTATTTGGCCCATAGTTTGGCACCTGACAGGTACCACCAATTCGAGTCAGAGAAGACCTGGAAGTAATGAAAAAGAAGAGATTCTTTACATCCCTCAGATTTCCAGAACGGAAGCCTCGTCACAGAATGCTGATTAGTGTTATATCAAGAACACCCTTTTTGAGCTGTCTTTATCACGCACGCACGCACGCACGCACGCACGTGTGTGTGTGTGTGTGTGTGTGTGTGTGTGTGTGTGTGTGTGTGTGTGTGTGTGTGTGTGAGATGGTTAAAAAGTAGAAAAATCATATTTATATTAAGTTTAAATTCCAGTTGTGGTGATTTGCATTCATTTCGTATTTATGTCTTTGAAGATGACATGAATCTATCTCTTCAAGTGGATTATACCTTGCTACTTGTACCATGTAAGCCATTATTTGAATGCACAGAAGTTGGGAAGAATCTCTACTCTCCAAGGACCAATATTAGCATTCCGTGGAAGTACTACTCTATAGTTGCACCACGTTGATAAAATAGCAAAAAGCTTACTTGTTATGTATAGGTAAGAAGATCATGTGACTTTGCTGTTCCCTGACAGGGTCAGAAACAAAATCTCTATTAGTCAACGACCAGAGGCAAAAACAAGTTGAGCATGGGTTTCTGGGACAGTCAAGTGACACCCTACGGAACCTCTACTTGTCAGGCAAATAATCTAAAGGACATGGGTACCGTCAGATTACTTAATTTGTCAGACCCTTGAAGCGCTGTAAAAAAAAAACAGGATGCTGCCCTCCAAACAATTTACTGATTTTATTTTCTCGATACGATTTTGGAAAATTTTCAAGAATCTCAGAAATGTTCAATACCGTCAACTTTAAAATAAAATTCTTCATCGTGAAAATAGAACTTGGACAAAAATTACAATGATTTGGAGAAAAATGCAATCCTGTATCTGCTAATGAATTGGTTAGTGAATGAAAAAGAAGCTATTGTATGCATCTGCAGCAACTCGTCTCGTTGTACACATAAATCTACATACACGCCATTTTGTTTGAGCTGTTCACAGAGAATACGACGGTCGGAAGTGAGAGTTAAAGTCATTCAATTTACATAATTGTTATTCTACCCAAGATCTATAAGGCCCCAATCTCCTGGGGGCCGATCCAGAATATTAGTATTCAGCGGCGCTTGATTAGCATTTGAAAATACCAATTCTTTCGTAAAGAAACCAGCGATATTTCCCAAATAGCAAGTTGATATGTACAGAAAAAAGAAATTTTAAAAAACAGTCTTAATTTGATAAATACATTTACAGTCATTTTTATTCTGTTTTTAATTAAAGAAATAAAAACACGAAACATCATTTTAAATAAATTATTCTGTTAAACAAAAGTGTTAAAAATATATTTCATTATGAAGTTCAACGTATGTTTAAAATAAAAATTAAAAAGACAAAAATAAATGCTAAGTTCCCATTACTCGATTTTGATACAATTATAAATAGCGGCCCAAAGTTGCGGAGGGGGTATGTAGAAGGAAATACAAGAAAAAAATTGTATCGATCAACATTATTCAATGTTAAGATTAATGCAAGAAAAAACTAGAAAAAGAGATAGAGAAAAAGAGACGTTGGAATAAAACTGTTTATCAGTTGTTTCTTTTCGTTTTGTACAAGTCGAATTTTGTATTAACCCAATGTTTTCCGGGCAGAAACGAATATTGCTAATGAAGATTCAATTTGGTCTTGATTGAATTACGTCGTGCAAAAATGTCAAAGAAAAATAAAAAGACTTAATGAATAATGAATGGACTCCGGATTATTAAAAGGTAAAACAAAACAAAAAAAAAACGTGGAAATAATTTATACAAATATGAACTAGAACGCAGGAAGGCAATGGCTTATTAATTTCAATGGAGCTGAAATGATGGCTGTTCACAAGTAACGTCTGAATTTATAGTATTGTTATGAATACACATGATTGCAACAGTTCACTAACCATGCAGCGTTGAATATTTAATGAAGTCGTCTTTAAAGCAAGCAATCAATACTCATGGAGGCGTCGGCAAAATCGAAATTACGATAAGTTAAATAGATAAGAATGTAGCTTCGAGTGCAGTCGCTCAAAGATTATAACCTTGTACCAGACAATTTTTAAGCTTAGAATTTAAACATTACAGAAGTGTCCCATATCTATTTCTCCATAATCTCATCCTCATTTTATGAGAGGATATAAGATCGTGGTTCCCAACATCGGACTCATGGAGGCGGGGATTTCGATTTTTAAATAGGGCTATTTGATTTTTAAAGGAAGCAATTTGATTTTTAGAGGGAGCAGTTCTATTTCAAGCAATTCAATTTAGCATAAGTCATTTATATGGAATGAGTTTGAATGTCAAACAGTTCTATTTGACCCATAAATAGGACTCTATCAGGTGCCACACTTCAAGCCAGTGTAGACCTAGGAGTGATGGCAATGAAGGGTACCCTGTATTCTCCAAAGTTCCAACATTACTGGAGCCTGGCCATCAGTTTGTTTAATGTCATACCAGGACACTCGTTTAGGGAGTCTCACCCTTTTGCAGAGATGCACTTAGTGTACTCTAGAGCTCCAGCCAACTGAGCTAATAGCTGCATGATTTCAAATATCTAGTAATAATCCTTAATAAATGACTTAACTGTTATATTTAACCTTAATTGGAACTACTACATCGAATTTCCACAAGTTTTATAAATGCACTGTCCTGGGTATGACACATAACTGTATCTGATGGTGAGGCACCAGTTCTGTAGCTCATAGGAGTGGGAATTCTCACAATCGGTGTCATGATTCCAAGGCTCCATCTGACCAGAAGATTTGGTATCTGTTAGAGTCCAATATATCAATCAAATATTGAAAATTATTAGTATTGGATAAGAATACTTGATACCATATAACTTTGTAAATTATTTGTATTAATTGAAGCGCTAATTATTTACTAAGGATTATTATTAGCTACTTGAAATTCTGTAGATGTTTGGTTTGATTTCTTTGTTTAATGGCACGTCAACCTTGGTTGGTTATTTAATGTTAAAGCTTTCCTTGTAGAAGAACAGTAGTGGTACTATCTAACCCACTGTTTGGGAGGAATAAAGATGTTCATGCCTTTCCCGAGAGTATTTGTCCGAAAGTTAACATAATAGCGCGATTGTAGTTCAAACTCACTTTATATACAGGGTGGAACGATAAAATTGTTGGCCTAGAAAAGACGACATGATTCCATTTCCGTTTAATGAAAACCGCTTTTCTTTTTTTTTTTTTTTTTTTGTTGCAGACCATCTACTAGTTGGCCAGTTGTGCACAAATCCCAAGAGCGATAGGAGCCTTCTATCATGTCTGAAAGGGACACAATGTTCAATGAGTGAGATCGGAGATGCGCCGCTGTACAACTCATGCTCTCTACCAATCCAAGTTATGACAACAGGACCATTGCCAGCACCCTCAAAATACAAATCCTGACGGTTCAACGCTTGAGGGCACAGCTCAACGCATCAAACTACCCTTTGGGGGTGGTGGAGCGGAAGGCTACATCATGCCACCTCATATCTTCGAAGTCGGCTTGAAAGTCAACACCAAAGTGTACCTGGATGTGCTGAAGAGTGCGGTGATCCCCTAGTGCAATCAGGTGGCCGGTGGCCGACCCTGGGTGTGGCAACAGGACTCGGCACCGGCCCACAAGTCTAAAGAGACCCAGGCTTGGCTACAGAAGGAGTGCTACGACTTTCTACCCTTCTCTCATTGGCTCCCCTCCTTCCCCGACCTGAACCCGCAGGACTACTTCGTTTGATCATACGTCGAGAACATCACCAACATGACCTCCCACGACACCAAAGCCAGCCCGATCGCCGCCATCTGCCGAGTATTCGCCGAGCTCCCGCCGGCGCTTGTGGAAAAGGCATGCTCTCAGTTCCGGACCCGTACCGAGGCGGTGATTGAGGCTGAAGGCGGCTACATTGAATAGATGTCAGCTCTACTATATAATCAAGTTACATAAATTGATTTTTTCAATAAAAGTTTTAAAATAAAGCTGTAGTGTTGTTTTCTTTAAGACAATTTTATCGTTCCACCCTGTAATGTCATAGTGCTGCACGTTTGTATATATGATAATAATTGAATAGAAATGGTTCCTTGAAACCATTATACTACGTGTAAATTATTAGTATTTGATAATATACTTGAAACCATATGTGTGCAAATCATTTATAATTGATAAGAATTGATAAGAATACTTGATATCATGTAACTGGAAAAAACTCTTAAGAAAAAAATATACACAAAAATGTTAAAATAATCGCATAATGTACGCAATTCCCTAACCTCTGGTCATAAAATAACCCCAGATGAGGTGACATGCCGTTAAAATTAATAACTGAGTATGCTTAGTTTTGAAAATTACAGTCAAAGCACGCCGTAAGAACCAATTCTTGTTGGATCGCCGAAGGTAAACAACGTCGATCCTGATCAGAAATTAGATGGGGGATCTATTATTCATACAAGGTGTTGTAAAAAAACTTTACAGTTTGGTTAGGTTATTTAGTTTAATGGCATATCAAACCTTGGTGGCTATTTAATGCCAAATCCTGTTTAGACATATATGTAACATACATATAATTATTAGGGGAATAGTTTGCAAGTAACTTTATTTTAAAACAAGTTGGAGCTCATTTGTTTGCACACAGTTAAGTGGTTTCAAGTATTGCTATTTGATACAAATAATTCTATTTAATATTAATTATTTACTTGCACACAGTGAAAATTGTTTCAAGTGTTGGTATCTAATACTAATAATTCTATTTGTTAAATGGTTTCAAGTATTCCTATCTTATACTAATAATTCTATTTAATATTAATCATTGTTTGCGCACAGTTAAATTGTTTCAAGTATTGCTATCTAGTACTAATGATTCTATTTGTTAAATGGTTTCAAGTATTGTTATCTAATACAAATAATTCTATTTAACATTAATCATTTTTTGCACACAGTTAAAATAGTTTCAAGTATTGCTATCTAATACTAATAATTCTATTTGTTAAATGGTTTCAAGTATTGCTATCAAATATCAATAATTCTATTTAATATTAATCATTTGTTTGCACACAGTTAAAATAGTTTCAAGTATTGCTATATAATACTAATACTTCTATTTGTTAAATGGTTTCAAGTATTCTTGTCTTATGCTAATAATTCTATTTAATATTAATCATTTGTTTGCACACAGTTAAAATAGTTTCAAGTATTGCTATATAATGCTAATAATTCTATTTGTTAAATGGTTTCAAGTATTCCTATCTGATACTAATAATTCTATTTAATATTAATCATTGTTTGCACACAGTTAAATTGTTTCAAGTATTGCTATCTAATACTAATAATTCTATTTAATATTAATCATTGTTTGCACACAGTTAAATGGTTTCAAGTATTCCTATCTAATACTAATAATTCTATTTAATATTAATCATTTTTTGCACACAGTTAAATTGTTTCAAGTATTGCTATTTAATACTAATAAGTCTATTTAGTATTATTCATATGTTTGCTCACTGTAAAATGGTTTCAATTGTTGCTACGTAACACTAATAATTATATCTAATATTAATCATTTATTTGCACACAGTCAAATGATTTCAATCATTGCTATTCAACACCTATAATTTTATTAAGAATTCAATTTGCTAGTCCCTTATAAAAGAGTGAACAGCTTTATTTAGCCCATAGATGGAACCCTGGCAGGTACTACCACTCCAGATGAAAGGGAACCTAAGAGTAACAGTAATGAAGGGACACTCCATATTTTCTAAACTCCAAGACTGGAGCCTCAACATCAGATATAGTCTAAAGTCATACCCAAGACACGAACTTTACCAGGGCAACACCTAATAGTATTTAGAATAGTAAGCCAATATCGTGGATTGATTGGTTGTGAGTTCGATTCCCACTGACTTCCTGATTTGAACAGAATTTAAATTATATTTTGTTTTTAGATGCTCTTCGCTCCAGAATAGTGTTTAGGGAACTTGTCTGGCAGACTATTGATAAGGATTTTGATTCTCACTCAGTGTCATATGTATGCTAAACTAAATGAAGGGTATTAGATGACATATATTTTTTAGTCTAGTCAACTGGGACTGTAGAATACGCCAACTGCATCACTGCAGAAGAGTATAAATTATTAGTATTTGGCAGCAATACTTGAAACCACTTAACTGTGTGCAAACAAACGATTAATATTAGAATTATTGGCGTCAGATATCAATACTTGAAACCACTTTACAGTGTGCAAACAAATGCGTTCTGGCTCTTAAAAGAATGTTGCAAACAAACTATTCACTTAAAAAAACATATGAATATATGTTTACAAACACACTCTGGATTGATAGATAGATATACACTTGTATATGTGTTTGTGTGTGTGTGTGGGTGCGTGCTTGTGGGGACAGACAGATAGACAGAAAGAGAAAGAGAGAGAGAGAGAGAGAGAGAGAGAGGAAAAAAGGAAGAGAGTATGGCAAATTAAATTGATTTATTTCGCTGTGTGGATAACTGCTTGAGAATGAATTTATTATTTCACAAAACCTATCCCAATAGCAAAACATGTAAATCTAATTTGCCATACTATCTTCCTTTTTTTCGCATAAAGTCTGAACTAATTGTAAACATTACCTACCATATATGCATACCACACACACACACACACACACACACACACACACACACACACATACACATACACACAGACATGAATATATATAAATATATATATAATTTTATTCTTTAGATATACATCATCATAATCACTAAGTTGTGCTGATACCATGGATTCCATTGACTCTTTCTCCGGCTATCCGTTGCTATCCACATCGCTCTTGGCTGGTCCTCTTGATGGCATCCAGTTTCTGCACAGAACAAATTACTGGTCGGCCAACATTGCTGTGTCTATGTATGGGAGCCGACAGGACTTTGTTTATAAGTTTGTCTCTTCTACTTCACCCGTACCCAGCATGCTTTGTTTGACTTCCTAGTATTGTTTGTGAGGTGGAATTATAATTGTTGTTATTATTGGTTGGTTGGTTGGTTGGTTTCCTTTTACGACATATCGACCTTTTTCGGGTCATTTAACGCCGAATTATATTTTAAATAATTCAGTTTAGCATAAGTATAGTTTTTGTTTACAAACAGTTAAATGTCAAAACAGTTCAGTTGAATGTCGGTATTTGTAGAACGTCCAACCGACCGGACGAGTGTGGCACAAGGCTTTTTTAGGTGGGTCTAGGCACAGGGCTGTAGCCCAGACAAATCCAATGGCTTCAAAAATGCGTCAGGCCCCGTTAAATGTTAAAACAGTTCTATTTCAAACAATTCAGTTTAGCATAAGTACACAGTTTAAATGTAAAAAGTCCTGTTTTAGTCAAACAGGTCTAATTCAGACAATTCAGTTTAGTATAGGTATAGTTTTTGTTTACAGACAAAGTCAAAACAATTCCATTTCAAACAATTCAGTTTAGTATAAGTACGCAGTTTAAATGTGAAAACAGTTCTATTTTAAACAATTCAGTTTAGCATAAGTACACAGTTTAAATGTCAAAAAAGTTCTATTTCAAGCAATTCAGTTTGGCATAAATACGCAGTTTAGTTCTATTTGACGCATAGATTGGACCCTATCAGTTGCTACCACTCCGAGCCAAAGTTGACCAGGGAGTGATGGTAATGAAGTGGTACTCCATATTCCCCAAAGCTTGATTATTACTGGAACTTCATCATCAGATTGTTTAGTGTCATATCCAGGACACCCGTTGGTGGTGGTGGGGTCTTACCTCTCTTCATAGAAGCAGTTGGTGTATTCTACAGCTCCATTCGATTGCACAATTTACTATCATTATTATTATTATTTGGCGTTTTTCAAAGCTTTGACTGATGGTTTTTCACTGGAATTCAAGTTACAGCAAGTCTTCTGAGATCTCCCGGACTCTTCTAAATATCCTAGCCGATTTAAGTTGGGCTGTCGTCTGATTGGTTTAAATACTTCCTTGATTCATTGATTGATTTTTCATTCGCCCAGTCTCTTTTCGAGGTTCTTCGGCACTGTTCCAAGAGCTCCAACTACGATTGGTATCACTGTCAGCTTCATGTTACACAACTTTTTCAGCTCACCGACGAGACCCCGGTATTTTTTTCTATCGTTTTGCTTCTTTTTTTATATTTTGACTCAATGAGTTAAACTAGTCAGGCGCCAAATATATAAAGCTAGATAGGAACTACACAAGAATGATACGAGCAATTTTGATCAAATCTTGGAGGCAACACCTCACAAAACAACAGCTGTATGGCCATTTACCTCCCATCTCAAAAATCATCCAAGGAAGACGAACAAGACATGGAGGACACTTTTGGAGAAGCCAAGATGAACTCATAAGTGACAATCTCCAATGGACCCCTTCTCATGAAAGTGCTAGTGTAGGCCGATCGGCACGAACTTATCTATATTAGCTCTGTGCAGACACAGGATGTAGTTTGGAGGACCTGCCGGGAGCGATGAATAATAGGAACAGATTGGGAGGGAGAATCAGTGAAGTCCGTGCTGGCAACACAACTTGATGATGATGAGGAGGATAAACATATATATATATATATATATATATACACGAGGATCATTAAATAAGTTTCCAGACTTTTTTCGTATAGGCACTTTTATTGATAGTACACACATGAACCTTTATTCCTCTTCGAAGTAATCTCCTCCGGCTACAACGCACTTGTTGTACCGTTCCAACAACTTCTGGAAGGCCCCATGGAAGTCCTCTTGTCTCAGCGTGTCAATGACCTTCGTCACAGCCTCTTTCATCTCCTCAATTGTCTCATAACGACAGCCTCTGAGCTTAGGGAATAACCAAAAGTCACAGGAAGCAAGGTCTGGACTACAGGGAGGGTGAGGAAGTGTCTTGATGCCCATCTTGGTCAAATAGTCTGTGACAAGGATGGAGTTGTGGACTGGTGCATTGTCCTGGTGGAAATGCCACTGACTTGATTTGAAGAGTGCTGGCCTCTTCCGACGGAGTCTCTTCCTAAACACCCTTAAAACCTCAATATAGTAACCCTAACCCTAACCCTTTGGCCAATCAACTCCGGTGTGTTGACTTCCTTACTCCTCCCACACCTCTCATCATCCCTCAGAAACTCCTTGGCTTCCTTGAATCTCTTATGCCACTCAAAAACTGATGCTCGATTCATGCAAGATGCTCCAAAAGCAGTCTGAAGCATTCCATACGTTTCTGTGGCATTTTTTTCCGAGTTTAAAACAGAATTTTAATGCATATCATTCTTCTTAAGTGTCCTCACGTCCAGATTGCATTTTTGAAACTCACCAGCTGTGACAATCAGGATTTAGTAGGGTGCATTCGAATTGCTGCTGTAGCTGTTCATTTGAAGCTCAAGAGTCTACGACAATTTTAAATGCCTGTACAAAGAAAGTCTGGAAACGTATTGAATACACTGGCCAATACACCCAACCAAGCCGAAACACTACTGCATAGTTTGGAACGAGCCGCTGCAGGCATTGGACTCCATGTTAATGCACACAAAACTGAATTTATGTGCTTTAATCAGAAAGGCGACATCTCCACACTAGACGGAACCTCCCTGAAACTGGTTGACAAATTCACCTACCTAGGAAGCAGCATCTCATCAACCGAAAAAGACATCGACACATGGCTAACGAAGGCATGGCTTTCGATCATATGGAAATCAAACCTGACCGATAAAATGAAACGCAGTTTCTTCCAGGCTGCGGTCGTGTCGATACTGCTATATGGATGCACTACTTGGACGCTGACAAAACGGTTGGAGAAGAAGCTAGACGGCAATTATACAAGAATGTTGCGATCAATATTGAACAAGTCCTGGCAGCAACACCCCCCAGGCGCCAACTATACGGTCACCTACCACCTATCACGAAAACTATACAAGCTAGACGAACCAGACATGCCGGACACTGCTGGAGAAGCAGGGACAAGATCGTAAGTGATGTACTCCTGTGGACCCCCGCATATGGCCAATCAAAAGCAGGACGACCAGCTCGAACATTCATACAGCAGCTATGTGATGATACGGGATATAACCCTGAAGACCAGCCGGAGGCGATGAACGATAGGGAGACGTGAAGAGAGAGGGTCTGGGATATCCGTGCTAACCGCACGACATGATGATTGATATATATATATATATATATATATATATATTTCTAAATCATTTAACAAAAATAATTTGATGGCTAACTATTCCTGTATAAAAAAAAATGTTTATCGCATTATCACAATGCATAACAATAAAATCCTTAATGCTGATAATAACAGCATTCTGTAATTGTAGCATCAGTGAGTATTGCACTTTAAACGCTGACAACGCAATATACAAAGCCAAAATTAAAGCCAATTATAAGAAGTAAGTTTATTTTGGAATCAACCAAAATACTTTCAAAACTGAGTGATATACCCATAAGATGAGCAAAACTAATAAGGAATACCAAAATAGTGCCTCTTTGTCTACCTATTACGGGAATATTGTGAACAGAACAGGTGCGCCTCCCAGAATAAATTGGTCTATTGTAAAACAAGCCAAGGCCTATTCTTGGAGTTGTTCTATATGCAACTCATGTTTATAAGTGAAACCATAAAATCTGTTATATAAGAATACAAGAATAATACTTAACAAACTACTGAATTATAAAGTAATTGTAGCTTAATCATAGCTACGTGATACTTAGAGAAATACGACAGCCTAGGAATGGGAAGATGGACCTTTATTACTCTGGGTTGAGCACTTTTCCTAAATTAAAAAAAATCATGTTTACTCTTTTGTATATATATATATATATATATATATATATATATATATAATACAACAGTAAATTTTATTCGGCCAAATCCTAAACCGTTTCTCGACTTCCGTCACCTTTTGCTATACATCGTTACACATATGACACACATCTCATCACACACACACATACACACACACACAATAACAATTACATATACGACCACACACAGCAATACGTATATATAATCCACACACACACACGCACACACAAAAAAAGACTTATACGCAATTCTAACGTAAACGTTCTTTTGACTGTATCTACCTAGATTTCACCAACTGAGTCATCGAGAAGAATCTGACTAAAAAAGGGTTGAGACAACCGACATTTATATAACAAAACAAATAAGGATAAGAAAATATTTTGTTTACCTAGAAAAATGAAATTAAACTGAATTAATACAAACCCCGTCAACCAATCAAAACCCAAACGGCGTTGGGGGTTAGGGCGAGTATATGAATATGTGCGGGTGAGCTAACTCTGCAGTCATTATTCTTTCAAAGAAGAGGGCGAATGCGGTCCATCTTTTTTTCGAAAAGATTACTCTTGGGTTTATTAGCAGTAGTCAGAAGTAGTTACCGCTACCTGTGATGTCTTATAAGTTATCGTGTCCCCGTTAATTGGCTACGAAGAAAGTGAATTTGGGCGAGCAATCAATCGCTGCAGATGCTTACCCCCGAGAGAAGAAAATGGCTGCGGTTCCACTTTTTTCTTTAAAAGATCACTCCGCTGTCTATATATATATGGCCGATTAGCTGGGGAAGTCCAACACACCGACTTCATCTCTGCTGAGAAGTAAGACCCCATCCCACAATGTCCTGTATATGACACTAAATAATTTGATAGTAAGGTTCCAGTCCTGGAGCTTTGGGGAATGTGGAGCAGCCCTTCGTTACCATTGCTCCCAGGTCCACTCTGATCCGAAGTGGTAGCAGCTGATAAGTTCTTCTGTATGGGTCAAATAAAACTGTTTGAAATTTAAACTGTGCTGAAACATGTCATATTTGATTGGATAGTTAAAAATAGAACTCTTTGGTCATTCAAATGTGTGTAAACAAATGATTCCCTAATTACATCATTTATGATACATAGTAATACTTGGAACCATTTAAATGTGTGCAAAGAAATTGGTAATATTGAATAGAATTATTGATGTGAAATAGCAATACGTGAAAGTCTTTAACTGTGTGCCTACATTTAATTATTGGTATTACATGTCAATACTGGAACCATCTGACTGTATGCAAATGAATCAATAGTGTTGAATATAATTATTGTGTTAAATAGTAATACTGGTAGCCAATTCACTGTCAGCAAACAAGTGATTGATATTGAATAGAACTATTAGAGTTAGATAGAAATAATTGAAACTATTTAATTGTGTAGAAACAGTAGCAATACTAGAGTGCAAACAAATTACTTCTGACTAATTTAAAAATGAAATTACCAACAATACAGACCGTCACCTAATTGAGATAGTCCGTAAGCAGGCGAATTTGTGACGGCAGAAGGCGTGCTCAGCCGTCTCCTCCATAACGAGTGTAATTGGACATGCTTGCCAGGTTCGCTCTGAAGGTCAAGTCAGCAAGAGGTAAAGCATTCCAAACAAGTCAGGAGGTGAGAGAAAAATCAGAGTTATAGAAATAATCCGCACCTAGTGCCCACCTCCACAAGGAGCAGATCTTCCCTAACGTCAAACCGAGTAGTTGTTCAAGCGGTTCGAAGCGAAGCCCTCCACTAATTCTAAATATAGTACGTTTCGCGGCCATGAAAGATCACTGGACCGAGGAAGCTTACGGGGTGCCTTTTTACACTTTGTACAACGTTTCTATTTTGGGCCTGCAATGGCTCTCAGCATTCGGGTTGAACCTTAGCTTAGGGAATACTATCCTGACCTTGTACACAACGCTGAATTCAACATTAGCCACCGACCTAAGAAAGCCAGCCTCTCAAAAAGACGGTAACAAGCCAGGTCTGGTATCCTTCAGCGTCCATTACATACACATCGGATACAGACCAGCTAGTGAACCATTTACCTTGCTCCTATTTCATGAGTGAAAAAAGGAGCTGTTCTTATGCCAATAACCGACCCGCAGGCAAAAGAGAGTACAGAAAACCAGCAAACGATCAGAGGGAATATGTAGTCAGATGAAAGCCTTTGTTTTTCCTTTAAAGGACAGCAATCTTCGAAGCTACGATCCCATCAAAACTTCGACCTTTCTTTGTACTTCCGACCAACAATATCTTTAGTTGGAGATTAAGACCGAATCACACCCCCAAAGACCCACGTGGGCCCATTACTCTTGCGAAACTGATCTGGCAGAGAAGCGCATCTTTTCAAGCCCCAGCTGCAAACATTCGCACTTAACACGGTTTACTTTGACCCCTTTTATGCTTTCGTACTTAGCAACCACCGCGGTTATGTCCAAATGACAGGAAACAAATACAGTAACGTCATTGGTGTACGCAAACACCTTAGCTAACGTGCAGCCAGGAATCATAATGACGCTCTGGACTGGATTTGCTTTCTCATTCCTAAGCCTCCAGAACAGGAACTCCAGAGTAATGGCATAGAGTAGAGGAGACAAGGACCAACCCTATCACAATGATTGCTCAATTGCAAGAGATTTCGCTCACATCTCATTCACCTGTGCCTCAGTACAGAATTCTGATCCCTCAGTAGAAATCTGGTAGTATCCAAAACAGTCGCTAAGAACCGGTGGTCTATCCTGTCGAAGGCTTTGGATTTATCTAAATTAACCAGCGCGGTTTCAGTGTGGTCTTCTACGCTCTCTAGGATCGTACGTACCAAGGGCAGATTGTTTTGGTTCGATCTTTTCTTGACAGCAGAAATTTACCCAGTCCCGATCAAATCCTCGGCGACAATTTCCTTACAGTTCGCGAGAACACGGGTCAAAATTTTTCAATTTGTCTTTAGCAGAGTTATGGGCCTGTCAACCCTTACCAAACATGCGAGCAACTTTTTTCAGCAATGTGATCATTCCCTTGGTAACATTCCTGTTAGGTTCTCATCTATGGGCTAAATAGAACTCGTTGACCATTTAACTGGGTGCAAACAAATGTTTGCAAATAAAACTCTTAGAGTTAGATTGCAATATTTGAAACTATTTAACTGTGTTTAAAGAAATTATTAATATTAAAAAGAACTATTCGTGTAAGGAATACTTGAAACTATTTAATTAGGTGCAAAAAATTATTAATATTAAACATAAGTATCGTGTAGTTAGCAAAACTTGCTTGAAATAATTCAATTATGAGCACACAAATAAGCTCTGGCTTATTTCATATGTTCCCTACAAACTATTCGTTTATAAATTATATATATACATATATATATATCCCTCCACTTATCCCTCCCAGGATAAAATCTGTCGACCAAGTCGTACTCGCCCGGGAAGTCGACCAAACTATCACATCATATCAACCTACTAACACTTTTTCCACCTCTGTCTATCTAAGCGTCAAGAATTTCAATCCATATGACATAAAACCCAACCAACCAACCAACCTCTTTAACCAAGATCTTACAATGTGTCCTTGGTAGTGCTGACTATCCTCATGATTCACACTCTGCCAAGAAATTTTTCCCTCTAGGGAGTCTTCCACTCTCGAATAATCTGTCTTCTAAAGATTTCACTGCCTTAGCCTTACCTAAAGTGAGCTTTTGGCTGTATTTACCAACAAAATCTTTAATCCCATTCTGAAGGTAGCCTCACCACTAATTCCCGGTAACGCCAATCACTTACACTTTCTGAATAAGTTTTTTCCAGTCGGCCCGGCAGTCCCGTATCTCCAATAAGGAAATATTAAATCTAAATCCAGTCGCCAGCCTGAGTCGTCCTATCACCTAAAAGCAAACTATTACCATGATCAGTAAGCTCTTGCCAGTAGAACGGTGGGCAGGCTATAAAATTCTATATTTGCTCTTCTGACTAACACTCTACCCGGAGAGAATCTGTTTGAGATTGAGTGCAAACTACACACTCATGCCCACATATCCCTCCCAGGATAGAATTTGTCGACCAAGTTGTACTCGGCCGGGAAGTCGATCAAACTATCACATCATATCAACCCACTAGCACCTTTCCCACCTCTGTCTATCTAAGCATCAAGAATTCCACTCTACTCTCCTATAAAAACTATTCGTTTCGGGCTCGACAGATACGGCCCAAAACGCCGTATTGCACTGCAATTAGGCTCATAAACCCGCAATCTGGAACATTTCACGGCAACATCAGCTACAACCAGCCAGTCTGCTGTACCTGTACAGATAACATCGACTTCTACTTTTGGATCGCGTCCAACTACCAGGGAGACCCCACCACTAAAATGATCACGGAATGTTGAAAAGACGACAAAGTCGCTCTCCACAACTCGAACGTCTTTCTTGTAAATAAAATGGGTCTCCTGTACCACAATTGAATCTAAACTGAGATTCCTGGGTTCATTCAATACACAAAAAGCCTAACTTTGATCCTTCATTCTCCTCACATATATACTGGCTTGGTTAAGAGTCATAAAAACCTACCTTTATTTTGTGTCGATTCCACTGGCCTGACCTTGGCTATTAGGTGGCACTGTTAAGGGATAGGAGTTAAGACGAGAATATATACACGTATATAATCTGGTGGGTCTTCGTGGTGTAATGGTTACCGTCGTAAGAAATGGACACGACGAACTGAGTTCAAGTTCTGGACGAAGCTGTTTGCATTTCAAATAACGCTAATACACTTGGAAAAGGTGTGCATCCAATAAATAGTTAGACAGACTCATTTCTTTAGCCAGTCTAAGAGAAGAGAAACTCTGGAATCAAACCTACTAAACTCCACTTAAAAATTTTACCTTGTGCCTCAATATGCTCGTGCGGAGAGGTTGGGAAAATATACAATTTTTTTTCTTTCTCCACCGTTTTACTTCAGCTGCCTAGGAATATATGAATGGTTGGAATATTTTGCATTTGTGAGATATTCATCAATATTTATTAATTGCCACCCAACCTTGCTTGTTTTAGGTGTTTACCAAGTCGTGCCGACCGATGTTGAGCACTTTTTCTAACATTTTTAGTCGTTTTTAAATGAAATTCTTCACTCTTTGATTATATATATGTATATATAGGTTATATACAAGAAAGAAAGACAACAATGCTGATGTATTAAAATATAATCCGCTTCTTTTCTTTTTCCTTTTATGATCCGAAATGTACGCATGGGTAGAGTAAGAGAGAGTCAAAAATAGCTGAAATCCACACGCACAGGGGCTACCGTGCAGTTTTTCTGTGAAACTTTTCTGCCTTTCTCCTTCGTTTCCCTGGGTGGAAATCTTCATTGGTTTATATAATTTTCCGGACACCTACGCGATCTTCGTGGTCAAGCCTCCCGCCAATGTGTTACACCTGGATACGCTTCCTGTCTAGGATGCCACCCACATAACTTACGCAGCACTTCTGTTAAGGAAATACCTGCGTTCTGTTTATTTTAGAAAACAGATGCATATCCTGTTATGCCACCCATGCAACTTACGTCGAATTTCTGCAGGGGCATCTGTTCCCTGTTTACTTTCGGAAATAGGTGCGTACCCTGTTATGCTACACACGCAACTTATGCGGCATGTCAAAGGAACCTTCCAGTCGATATCCAACACATATATATAAATGTGTCTATGTGTTGGTTGGTTGGTTAGTTGTGAGACATGAATCTGTCGGTAACAGTAGTTAAAGGAACTGTGAGTTGACAATTTTTTGTTTTTATATTGCTCTGCCTGCTAGCATTTTAGAACTTATTTATCCAACGCTTTTATTGAAAGAATTGGGAGGAGTTGGGCGGTAGGTTTGGTTTGATTTGGTTTCGGTTTGTTATTTGTTTTTTTTTTTGTTTGTATTTTATTCGCATATATGTTTGTATAAAATGTCAAAACAGTTCTATTTCAAGCAATTCAGTTTATCATGAGTATACAGTTTCATGTCAAAAACAGTTCTATTTTAAGTAATTTCATTGACAAAACCTCGAGAGAAAAGGCTAGACATGAACAGCTACAGGCTATATTGAACAAATTCTGGGAATAACACCCCTCGAAACAACAGTTGTACGGCCACCTACCTCCTATCACTAAAACCATCCAAGTAAAATAAAGACCTGTGGGATACTGCTGGAGAAGCAAGGACGAACTCGTAAGTGATGTTCTCCTATGGATCCCTACACAAGGACTTGACAGTGCTGGTCGATCAGTAAGAACCTATCTACAACCGAAGGAGGTGCCCGTGGTGTAGTCGTTATCGCCGTAGGAAATGAACACGGCGAAACGAGTTCAAATCCTGGACGAGACTGATTGCATTTCACATAGCACTAATACCCTTGGGAAAGGTATGAATCCAATAATTCTCCCTCCAGCTATGGGTAAATAGTAGGACAGACTAGGTTCTTCAGCCATGGTTAGGCAACTAGTCTAGGAGAAGGAAAAACTCTGAATTCAAACCTGTTAAACTCCGCTTCAAAATTGACCTTGTGTCATATCCTGCCCGAGCGGAGGGGTTGGTAAATAGTACCTATCTACAACAGAAACAGGATGCCGTTTAGAGAACCTGCCAGGAGCGATGGATGATAGTGACGGATGGGGAAAGAGAATCTGGAAAGCCTTTGTTAGCAGCGCGACTTGATTATATATATATATATATATATATATATATATATATATATATATATATCAACTAAAATGTCTCAGTCAAGCACATTACCTTTGATTTCAATTGTACCACTACTGTTTTCGACAAAGATGGCTCTGGCATTGAATAACCCATAAAGGTTGGCATGCCATTAAACTAAGAAGCCAAAGCATATACATGGTTGGAATTTTAGTTGTTTTATTTTACGGCGTATCAACCCTTTTCGGGTCATTTAACGCCGAATTAAATTTCAAACAATTCAGTTTAGTATAAGTATAGTTTTTGTTTACAAACGGTTTAATATCGAAACACTTCAGTAAAATGTCTAAACAGTTCTATTTTAAGCAATTCAGTTTATCATGAGTATACAGTTTCATGTCAAAAACAGTTCTATTTTAAGTAATTTTGATGAAGAAAAGTTCAGACTGTTCTATTTCAAACAGTTCAGTTTAGTATATATATATATATATATTCGTTCAAACATTTTGCTGCAATATATAAGCAGAACAATTGCAAAACCATGAAGCAAAAAACATTTCATTAGATCTATATATATTAAAGTTTGATAGAATGCACTCAACACCTTCACGTTGCTCATATACACACACGTATATATATATATATATATATATATATATATATATATACAACATGCGAAAGATAGATATATATCTGGGATTTCTAAACAATGGTAAATATATTTTATCAATTGCAGTAATGCAGTTTAGCATATTTTATTTTAAATTTATATGAACGTATACGTACATGTGTATGTGTATGTGTGTGTGCTTATAGATATGTGTGTATATGTATGTGTGTAGAAACATAGATTGCATAAGTATATATATAAACATATACATGGACAAGTAGTTGTTGCGATCAAAATATTTTTTGCATTGGCCTCTATTATTGCATTTGAAAACTCAGTTATAAAACTTTAATATCAGCTGAAAACCTTTATCAAATATTAATAATTAAGTTTAAGAACGTTTCCTTCAAATTCATTTATTTTGCCACGGATAGATCGTCAGTGTGATAGGAAACAATAACCTGACAAAAATATAGAACACAGCAATTGTGACAGATGATGTTTAATGCCTAATTCATATGAATGAAGATAGGTAGATAGATATGAACAGTTAGAGGCAGTTTGATAGATAGATAGGAACAAGCATTAATACACACACGCACACTCACACAAACACATACACACACACACACACACACACACACACACATATATATATATATATATAATGAATAAGATGCGAACAAGGATAGATAGATAGATAGATAGATAGATAGATAGATAGATAATTATGAATAAAGATAGATAAGAGCAAACACGAACATACATACATACATACATACATACATATAAAAGGAGATATATATATATATATATATATATATATATATATAATTATGAATAAAGATCGATAAGAGCAAACACGAACATACATACATAAATACATACATATAAAAGGAGATAGATAGATAGATAGATAGATATGAATCCACACGCATATACATGTATACAGGGAATAAGAACGACTGATAAAAACCAGGACAGGTGCGTAGACATATTAGCCAAATGGAACATGTACTAAATATATAGAGTTCGATTCTCATTGAGTAATTCGTTATTGTTACTTAGTGCAATTTTTATATATGGATGGTAGAGAAGCTATTATTAAACAAAATAAAAATTCTCACATTAGATTATTTTTTTTTTTTTTGCCGCTGCAGCATGTATGTATAATATTATTTGCTAAACACTTCCGGCAAAGTTCGAATGATATTAGAAAAAATGAGTGACTGCTTGGAAAGGCAAAGCATTCGCTACCACGTTACAAAGAAATGAGATATGTATTGTCATATAAATCAAATTAGTATCACTGAATTAACGATTCCTTATAGAGATGCTGTGCACCAACTTCGCTCGAAAATTCTCCTCTCGATCACGTTCAGTGTATTGACGAGTCATCTCGTCAGTAAACTCAAGTCTTACATAACTGAATTAACACTTTGTTACTGGAAAGTTGTGAATACAACAAGGGATTATATGAATAGGCTGGATCTTTATTTGTCATTCCAATGATGTAACAGTTCACCAACAAAGTTTGGTGGTACAATAAGATACAGCTCGGTGCACTCTATTCGGGGAAGTGGTTTGTCGCCGAAACCATGCATGAGTCCAGAATCGTCATCTGATGAAAAAATTACTGGCTGCACTGCTATCGTTTTGCTTAAAACATATGTGTGTGTGTGTGTGTGTGTGTGGAGCCGCTTTAGAAATGGACTCGGAGACCCGAGTTCAAACCCTATATGAGGCTGTTTGTGTTCCACATAGCGCTAATAATCTTTAGAAAAGTATATATTCAACTATTCACTTTCCATCTATTGGTAAATAGGAGGGCAGACCGGACTCTTTAACCTTGATATAGCTGCTGGTCTGGGAGAAGGAACACTCTGATTTCAAAACAGTTTAACTACACTTTTTAAAGTTGATCTTGTGTTTCAACCTGCTCGTGCAGAGAGGTTATATATATATATATATATATATATATATATAGAGAGAGAGAGAGAGAGAGAGAGAAATAGTGGATTTTGTAAATCCGACGAGAAGAAAAATAAAGGGAAAAGGGGATAAACTAAACATTTACAACGGATTTCCATTGATATTTCGTCCTTATTTTAGAAAGACTTCTTCAGAATGATTGCGTAAGAGGAAATAGGAAATTAAAAATAAAATAAAATAAAAAGAGGAAGGGTTCAGAAGAAGGAGAGACAGACAAGAAAGAAAAGGGGAAATTGAAGGAGAGACAGAGAAGATAGAGAGGGAGAAATAGATATATATATATCAGAGTGGTGGCGACGAAAGGTTATTGGCTGGGATTGTAATTCGTTCTAGGAATAAACAGGTTGTTGGCTTCAGCAGATTGTGGGAGGCTACGGCTACCGTCAAGTGTATTAGGTTTTATCAATAGACTTGATTAAAATCCCTCAAAATCTGAATGACTGCCGAATGATTATAAAAAATCAGTTGAGACCTAGTCTTGAAGAGTAAAGTCGAATTGATCGGGATTTCATTGAGCCCCTTTACTCATAGGAGTGTAGTAAAAGAGTTATTAAAAAGTTTGGTTGGTTGGTTGGTTGGTTGGTTGTGTTTTATGGCATATCTACCCTTGTGGGTTATTTAAAGCCAAATTCCGATGTTCCAGGAGATCTGGGTTCAATCCCAAGTCGCGTCATACCAAAGACTTTAAAAAATGGTACTTGATACCGCCTTGCTTAACACTCAGTGATATAAGGTACGTATTAAGGATAAAGTGGAGCAATCAAGGGAAAGGAGGAGCGCCCTTCCCTACCCTTCGGTGTAGTAGTTATTGAAAAGGGAGCCTTCAGGTCGCCCTCGACTACGGTCTCCAACTTTACTTACTTATATATAATTTGTAAGCGTATAGTTTTCAGGTAACATTATTTTAAAACAACCTAGAGCCCATCTGTTTGCACATAATCAAATGGTTTCAGGTATTGCTATTTGATAGTAGTTCTATTCGCAGACAGTTAAAAATTTTCAAGTTTTGCTAATATAAATAATTCTTGTTTAGTTTGGTTGTGTTTTATGGCATATTAACCTTTGTCGTTTATTCAATACCAAATCCTATTTGTTTGGTTTGGATTCTTTGTTCAGTGGCATATCAACTCTTTGTAGGTTATTTAATGCCAAAGCCATTCTCGTAGAAGAACAGTAGTGGTACTATTTAACCCATAGCTGGGAGGATAAGGGGGTTCATACCTCTCCCAAGGGTATTTGCCCGAATGTAAACGTAATAGCGCGACTGGAGTACGAACTCGCGTACTACGATTCCGCAGTCCAGCGCTTTAACCATTACACCACGCTGACACCCCCCCACATCCTATTTGTACATATTTATATACATATAATCTTATATAATATTACATATATATAGTTTGTTGCTAACATTATTTTTAAACGAGTTAGAGGTCATTTATTTTCACACAGTTAAATGGTTTCAAGTATTGCTATCTAACACGAATAGTTTTGTTTTCACACAGTGAAATGATTTCGAATATTGCTATCTAATACGAATAGTTTTGTTTGCTCACAGGGAAATCGTTTCAAGTATTTCTATCTAACAATAATATTTTTGTTTTTACACAGTTAAATGTTTTCAAATATTGATATCTAACACAAATAGTTTTGTTTGCATACAGTTAAATTGTTTCAAATATTGCTATCTAATATGAATAGTTTTGTTTGCATACAGTTAAATGGTTTCAAATATTGCTATCTAACACGAATAGTTTTGTTTGCACATAGTTAAATGGTTTCAAATATTGCTATCTAACACGAATAGTTTTGTTTGCTCACAGTTAAATGGTTTCAAATATTGCAATCTAATACGAATAGTTTTGGTTGCATACAGTTAAATTGTTTCAAATATTACTATCTAATACGAATAGTTTTGTTTGCATACAGTTAAATGGTTTCAAATATTGCTATCTAACACGAATAGTTTTGTTTGCACACAGTTAAATGGTTTCAAATATTGCTATCTAACACGAATAGTTTGTTTTTGTTTTTTTTGCTTTTTTGCACACAGTTAAATGATTTCAAATATTTCTATCTAACACAAATAGTTTTGTTTTTACACAGTTACATGGTTTCAAATACTGCTATCGAACACGCATAGTTTTGTTTGCACTCTGTTACATGGTTTCAAATATTGCTAACATAAATAGTTTTGTTTGCACCCAGTTCAATGGTTTCAAATATTGCTATCTAACAAGAATAGTTTTGTTTGCAAAAAGTTAAATAGTTTCAAATATTGCCATTTAGCACGAATATTTTTGTTTGCACACAGTTAAATGGTTTCAAATATTGCTATCAAACACGAAAAATTCTATTCAACATTATTTATTCGTTTGCATATAGCAATACTGAAAACCATTTAACTATTGTAATACTAATAATTCAATTTAACATCACTCATTTGGTTGCTCAGTTAAATGATTTCCAATGTAGTAAATGATTAAACAGTTGTATTTGACCCATATATGGGCCCCTAAAAGTTACGACTACCCCTGCTCAGAGTGGATCTGGGAGTAATGGCAATGAAGTGGTTCTCCACATTTTCCAAAGCTCCAGGACCCGAGCCTCGTCATCTGGTGATTTAGTGTTGTATCCAGGACACTTATTTGGCGGGGAAAGTTTTACCCTTCTGTAGAGATGCAGGGAATCTATTCTACAGCCCCCACCGACTGGTAAATATGATTAAAAGGGTGCTTCTTTTTTTCCATCGATTGGACAAAACTACACCCCGTCTTTTTATCTTTAAGCCGATTAGAAGAAACACATTGCGTTGTAACCAATGTTTCTCATTCCATTAGAATCAAGTGACAACTTCATTTTTGATACCCATTATATACGTGTAAACCTCCTTATACCCAGCAACAAGATAAATAGTCCCCCTATTGTTCATCAATACGGATGGCTTTGGCATGAAATAACCCATGAAGGTTGATATGCCATAATACAAGAAAAGGAATTATAAAAAGTTATGCAACCGAAACCACCATATCTGTTTTGTATAGTCAGTTACTAAGTTTGTCACAAGGCCAAAATTATAGAGTACTCAGTGTGACTCGAACTCACTATGAATAGCCTACAAACATTACTACCAGCTCGTATTGTATTAAAACGAGGAGACCATTAATAATTTAATAAGCTTTTTGCTTAGATGTGTCACAAGGTTGACATGTGACTCCAGCTCACTTGTGTTGGTTTGCTAGTTGAGCTTGCTAACCATTACACCACTCAAGGTACCCAAAGCTGGAAACAATTAAAGTACATATTTTACCTCTTAAAGTACATATTTCAAACTATATTCTGACAGAAAAGGCTTGCTATCCTGGCCAGTAGTAAATAAGATATAAATTCAGTTAAACTTTAATATTAGAAGTAATGAATGTTTCGATTTTATTTTTTGCTTTTGTTTTTTTGTGTGTTATTTTTTTCTTTTTCCTTTTTTTTTTTTTTTTTTGCTTTTTGCTGTATTTTTTTTTTTTTTTTTTTCGTTTTTGTTTTGTTTTGCTGTTTCAGTATTAGAAAACGTTTTCTACAAACATTAATATCTTGCTGGGCTGGTAATAAACCAGCATAGAGCAAATAAAACATCGATTTTAATAACTTGCCTCGAATTATCGATTAGCACGTAATCATTCAAATATAAAATGATGTTTTATGAGTTGCTTTCAAAAGTGTTCAATTTTTAAGTTCAAACTTTGGATTTTATTGGAATTTGAAATTGTCAGTTCTTCTTACGCTAGTCACTATAATCCACGGGTTCAATGATCTGTCCTCAATCCCAGAAATAAACTAAAGTTTTACCCGTCGTGTAGGGTAGGGCTTAGAATATGCAGAATGTATCCCCAACGGGGCAGTAAGACCCCCTAAAAAATGGATAATGAGATTCCAGTTTTGGAGTTCTGTGTAGTGTTTAGTACTCCTTCATTGCTATTACTCTCAGATCCACTCTGATCCGGATCTGTTTATTCCTATTCAGATAGGACGGAGTGCGAAAAAAAAGCTCTTGAGAAACAACAAAACAAAAAATGTAAATATGAACATGAAATGAAAGTGATTCCTTAAACCTCTAGGCATAAAATAATCCAAGACGGGTTGACATGCCATTAAAATCAACCAATAAACCGATCAAAAGTTTTACTTAAATAAATCTGTTGTGATTGTGGCATTTTGCAAATATGTATTGGTTACTCGTTATCTGCGGTATCGCTATCTGCTGTTAAGGTTATTTATGATTACCCTCAGAAATAAATAATTCATGAATTTTATTTTTATAATAATTCAAAAATGTAATTAAAAAATGTAGTTTAAGATTTAATAAATGAATTTCATTTGATAAGTATTCCAAAATGCAAGAATAGCCTGGTTGGCTGTTTGAATGCTAAATTAATCGATAAACAAATAAATAAATATTTTTAAAAAGCTGTAAAGTCGTTTTTAAAGAGAAAAAAAAAGAAGTTTTGTTTTTTTGTTTGTTGTCTGTTTATGTTTGTTTCTTTTTTTTCTAGGGGTAGGAGGATAACTAAAAGTTCACTAAAGTCCGCTATGGGGGCTCATGAAAGGGTTCTTTGTGGTTGTGGTTAATAGTTTGTATTGTTGGGAAATTCTGAGGTTTGTAAACTGACTCATTTTCTTTTTCTAACTCAATTCACGTATTATCATCTTTTTGTCTGTCGAGGCTATTAAAGAAATTAAGGATGGAAGGAAAAAGACAAGGATACCTTCTGATTCAAATTTTATTTTGGGTATTTACGACTATTCTGTGGTGACGAATGTTTTCTTGAACCAGTTGGAATTGTCGGCTCCCCATGTCAAAACGTTCGGAGTATATTACGGAATCATCTTTGGTAACAACTAGTTCGAGGTTCCGTCGCGTGTTTCACTACTACTAGTGGGAGACGAAGTGCGCAGCAACTCCCCACCCTCGGTTTAAGCCAGCACGTCTGCTCCCTACAAGCAGCTAAGAAAAAAAGGTCCGTTCTGTCGAGCCGACTCTTGATAAGTAAAAGAGTTTATCTTTGGCACCAGGAAGCCCCTCTTTTTAGGCATGCACCGATTTTGGTTCCTATCATGGACCTCTTGGGAAACTATTACTTTGCATTTGTTTAAATTTTATGCTATTGTCTTTTTTATTTCTTTTTGATCCCCTAAATGTTTCGTTTAACTTTAATATGTTAAGTAATTAGTTATGAGTTATTAGTAATTAGATATTCATCCTCATCAACAAGTCGTGGAGGGAAATCCTCGTGGCATCGTGACTAACCTCATTGATTGCGAAGTCGTAGTAATTGGGTTCGAACTCGATTCGCGCTATTACGTCCAATTTCAGAGTAATACCCTTGGGAAAGGTAAGAACTCCTTATTCTCCCAATACTGTTCTACAAGGATGGCTTTGGCATTAAATAACCCACAAAGTAATCAAACCGAACCAACAAGTCGCGCTGTTAGCACATAGTCCCTTAACCCCCCTCTCTCTTTCCCTCTCTCTCTCTCTCTCTCTCTCTCTCACTCTACATCAGTCCCTGACATCAATCGCTCCTGCCAGGTCCTCTAGACTGCATCCAATGTCCGCACAGAGCTTTTATCTGTAAGTTTTTGCTAATCGGGCAGCACTGCTGTGTCCATGTGTAGGAGTCCACGGAAGAATAGCGCTTATGATTTTCTAATTCTCCAGCAGAGCCCGGGATGTTTTTGTCCGATTTACTTAGGTGGTTCGTGAGATAGGAAGTCAGTGGCCATACAGTAACTATTTTTCTGGGGTGCAGCTTCCAGGATTTAGTCAAAATAGCACATAGCATTTTTGTGTAGTTCCGATCTAACTTTTCCTTGAAGCGTTTCGTTTATTCAATCAGTGTGATCTCATTTTACTATGATCGACAATCTGTCAATAGATTTAATTGAAACTATATAACTGATTACAACTTATATTATAAGTTTCCAGACTTTTTTCATATAGGCACTTTTATTGATAGTACACACATGAAACTCTAGTCCCCTTCGAAGTAATCTCCTCCGGCTGCAATGCACTTGTTGTATCGTTCCAACAACTTCTAGAAGGAACCCTGGAAGTCCTCTTGTGTGAGCGTGTCAATGACCTTTGTCACAGCCTCTTTCATCTCCTCAGTTGTCTCATAACGACAGTCTTTGAACTTAGGGAATGACCAAAGGTCACAGGGAGCAGGGTCTGGACTAGAGGGAGGATGAGGAACTGTCTTGATACCCGTCTTGTCCAAATAGTCTGTAGCAAGGATGGAGTTGTGTACTGTTGTATTGTCCTGGTGGAAATGCCACTGACCCGATTTGAAGAGTTCCTCTTCCCAAGGAATCTCTCCTGAACTCCATTAAAACTGCAACATAGTAACCCTAGCCCTAACCCTAACCCTTTGGCCAATCAACTCTGGTGTATTGACTTCCTTACTCCTCCCACACCTCTCATCATCCCTCACAGACTCCCTGCCTTCCTTGAATCTCTTATGCCACTCAAAAACTGATGTTCGATTAATGCAAGATGCTCCAAAAGCAGTCTGGAGCATTCCATACGTTTCTGTGGCATTTTTTCCAAGTTTAAAACACAATCTTATTGCATATCATTCTTCTAAAGTGTCCTCACGTCCAGATTACATTTTTGAAATTTACCAGCTGTGACAATCAGGCTTTAGTAGGGTGTATTCGAATTGCTGCTGTAGTAGTTCATTTGAACCTGAAATCATAAAAATTGGACAGTCATCTTATACTGAATTTTCAATGCCTGTACAAAAAAGTCTGAAAACTTATTGAAGGCACCACGTAAATGTGCACATTAATGATTATCGTTATTATTTTACTCATTTGAGGGTTTGCTTAGTTGGTCGGGGCTGTAGAATAAACCGACCGCTTCTCTGCTGAGGGATAAGACGCTTCCCCCACCAACTAGTGTCCTGGGTATGATGCTAAACAATCTGATGGTGAGATTCCAGTAATGCTGGAGCTTTAGGAAACGCGGATTACCCCTTCATTACCATCGCTCCCAGGTTCACTTTGACCTGGAGTGATAGCACTTGATAGGATCCTATCTATGGATCAAATAGAACTAAACTATGTACTAATGCTAAACTGGTTTGTTTGAAATAGGACTGTTTTTGACATTGAAACTGTGTACTTATGCTAAACTGAATTGTTTGAAATAGAACTGTTTGACATTTAACTGAATTGTTTTGACATTTAAGTGTTTATAAACAAAAACTATACTTATAATAAACTGAATTGTTTGAAATTTAATTCGGCTTTAAATGACCCGAAAAGGGTTGATACGCCGTAAAACAAAACTACCAACTAACCAATCCTTTGAGGGGTTTTTAACACCAGCTGGTCTTTCACTTTAGTTTGAGTGACAGCAAGTTTCCTCATGTGTCCAGGACTCTTCTCAGTATTCAGGCCGATCTCAATAATGCTGTCGTTTGGATGGTTTCCACTTGTGTCCTTATTTCCAGTTCTTCCAGTCTCTGTACCAATCCTTTGATGACTGTACCGAACGCCGCGATTACAATTGGTATCACCGTCGCGTTCATGTTCCATATTTTTTCAGTTCCCCAGCAAAATCCTAGTACTTATTATTATTATCATTATTATTATTATTATTTTGACAGTTTTTCACACCAACATTATAGAGGCTCCACATTTTTGTTACATAATGAATAGGTCACCTAATTTTGTAAAATAAGTGTAGAATTCAAAATATATGAATCCAAAAGTTAACTAGTAATTCGTTGGGAGAAGAGTAATGGAAAATAATCTCTGATACGATAGAAAAGACTTCACTCCTGTCTGACCTTTTTAGCAGTTGGTTGGTTCAGTCGTGAGAACGGGTCAGTTAGGTAGAATTAATGAGAGCAGTCGAACGGATGCCTAAAACGGCTCTTTCTCCAGCCGTGCAGTTGACATGAGAAATTGGGTGAATAAAGACGTCGAAAATTAAAGTCTTTGAGTCCATTTATGAGAACGGAAATGGACACGGAGACCAAGGTAAACCCAAGAACACGTGAAGAAGTCCAAGATAGAAGGCCAGAGAATCCGGCCATATAGATAAGTATAAGAAAAAGAATTAGATGTATACAACATCTAGCCTTTTACCTGACTAGGCTAAGCTTAGTAGATATTTCATGGTGCTTCTCCATAGAGTAATGGCTTACAAGTTAATTTCAGAGAATTATTTCTTGCTTTAAGAGTCTGGTCCAAATAAGGTGATTCATAGGCCTTGTGCCAAACTAAGCCAACCTAAGTAAATACGTTAAAGGTTTTTCACTTTGAAGTTGTACCTAACGAGCCAATCACGTAGACCGCAACAACTGGAGTAACTGAGATCCTCACTGAGTGCCTAATTCTTGTGGCCTTGTACCAGACAAAGCAAACCAAACATAAATATTTTAAGTTTCTCAGTTAAATAATGGCTGATAAGCTAATAATGTAAACCCCAACAAATGTAGTGAATGTGGTCCTCACTGTGCGCTTTACTCTTGTGATCTTTTGCAGGCTAATCTTAGTTAATCTTTCCCCAGACAGCACCCGTCTAAAAGGGCTAGGTTAATACCCGATGTCTGGCAAACCTGAAGGGAACTCTTACAGAACAGCAATTTTAGCTACATTCCCAACCCTCTAGGGGCTTGCTTCCTACTCGGTCCCCACATTAAACAGGGGTTATGTCACATACGAGCACCGTGAGGTTGTTGGTTAGATAGTTCCCCAGTTAAGCTAACAAGCTAATCTCAGAAACTATTACTCTTGTAATGAGCTCAATTTTCAATGCGTACTCCTCTTTTCTATCCTTGTACCAGACTAATATAACCTTCATAACTATTCGATTTGAAATATGATATACAGCTTTTAAAAGACGGAGAGTAATAATCTCTAATTCAAACCACAAAATCGAAAGAGTTAGCTTGCCCATGTCACCCACATTTAAGGCGTTTACAAAGGTCAAGGTATCAACAGTGCTCAGGAAATGACGCACTTCAGAGACGCGTTTTACCCAGCGCCAGTTCGGTACGCTACGGAAACATGTGCGGAAATACTCGGTCATGAAATTTATCTGTCAAACAGAACTAAAAACAAGACAGAGAGAGAAACAGAGAAGTTCAGAGAGACAGGCAGACGGAGAAGCACTTTAAAGGATTTAGTTGTTCATCATCTCCGACTGGTTTTAACGCATCGTTTTAAAGTGATCTTGTTTTCTTGAAATATATTTTTTGCTTGAATCTGTTTTAATCGGGAAGGACGTAAGACGAGTGACCTTTCTGAAGAAATGCAAGGCATGGCTACTTGAAATAGCATTTTCAATGCATTCTTCTGTAATCACGCAGAGATGCCACTATTTTGAAATACCGATTCTCTGATATTTCTAAAAATCCAGATTTTCTAATTCTTGAAATGTCCTTTGCTATTCTTCACTCTTTTATTCATTTTTTCTAATCTTCTATAGATATTGGTAATGTAAAAAGTTCGTTCCACCTATATTATAAAGATGCTATTTTCGTACTTGCGTTACTGTAAAACAGCGAAAATGATTAATTATCAAAATTGTGGTTATATAAGTTGTCTGAATTTCTGTGACGAAGCTTGATGATTTTTATCATTAAGGGTTTTCGTACTATTGTCTCCATCTTTATTGTTATTTCCACAACGTTTCGGCCGATATGTCCCCCGGCCTTCTTGAGGTATTTGTTGTGTAAATTTCTGAGACGAAGCTTGTCGATTTTTATTATTAAGGGTTTTCGGACTATTTTCTTCATCTTTATTGTTATTTCCACAACGTTTCGGCCGATATGTCCTCCAGACTTCTTCAGGTGTTTGTCGAAATCGGAAAACTTCACGGAACTTCGAACTACGTCTTTTATTGAATCCACGGGGGTCGCCTGTTCTGATTCCGTTCGCCATAAGCGGGTACAAGTGTTAGATTTTCCTGTATTGATACTCGCCTGCAGTCAGGATTGAAGCAGCAATCTCCAGATGATTGTCTCCTTAGAAGCGTAGGGAACCAACGCCTATAACCGTTACGCTATGTGTCCTGCTGGACAATTCAGAGTGAATTTTTGGGACTTATAAACTTAATGTTCTTACTTGACAAGGATTATTACTATTATGTATGATTTTTTACCTGTGCTCATATTCAGATTTTTTTTTCATCTAGCCTTCTTAATTATCGGTTGCCATATTGTATTCAACTCTATACTTGGTCTACTCAGCAGGTCATTGTAGCCCAACAATGTGCTGATTCCTTAAGGCGTCTAATATATGAATAGGGCACTCAATGAGACACAGACTCACTCGTGAAGGTTTGCTCGTCTGGCTTGCAAACCATTACACAACCCGAGGTGAGAGAGAGTCGGAGAACGCCGTGATGATGATGATATTAAATGCTTGTCATTAGAATAAGATTTTTTTGTGGTAGGGCGCCTCGAGTGGTGCAATGTTTAGCAAGCTAGACTAGCAAACCTTCACGAATTAGTTCGAGTCTCCTTGGTTGCCGTATTCATACAGCCCTTCAAAGGAAAAGTTGGCCAGAGAAGTCGCGTTCCCGCGGATATTTTTTGCGGGTTTGAGATAGCCTTCTTCTGTTAAGAGATGGCCGTCACTCTATATATATGTGTGTGTGTGTGTGTGTGGAGGCGCTCATAGAATGATGGATGCACTTCGACCAGCCGTGGCACAACGGCGCAGATCTGATCAGCTGTGTCTTGTCTCTAACGGCGGTTACACGGGTGCCGAGGAAGCCCAGCATTCACGCCATACGCAGCTGACACTCCTCGAGCCTCGGGTGGGGGGGCGTAACCCAAGGCTGTAAACCTTCTCGGAAGAGCTAGGTTTATCGCCTCGCGCCTGGGATGCCACTTTTTAGAAGGAATGTCGATGGGGTCCGATGCATTTTTGAGAATGCCGGGCGTGTCTGGGCTACGGCCTTACGCTTGCACGCACCTTAAAAAGGCTTTGTGCCGTTCTCGCCCGTTTGGTAGGGCGTGCGATAAATATCGTCGTTGGAGAACTCTGGCGATGGATGAGGCTGCATTTCCCATTGAAAAAAGTATGAATCCAACTATTCTTCCTCTTGCTATGAGTGAATAAATAATAAGGCAGACTGGTCTCTGTAACTTTGGTATGACAACTAAGCTAGGAGAAAGAAAATTCTGCAGATCTTTTGTCAAATCCTGCTCGTACACAGGTTTGATTTTTTTGTTTTTAATGGCATAACAACCTTCGTAGGTTATTGAATGTAGAAGCTAGCCTTCTAAAAGATCAGTAGTGGTACTATTTAATCCAGAGCTAGTAGGATAAAGAGGTTCTTACCTTTTCCCAGAGTATTAGACCAAAAGTGAACCTAATAGCGCAACTGAAATTCGAATACTTACTACACTTACGCTGTCTAGCACTCAAATCATTAAGCCACAGAGACAGGGATTGGTGTTCAGCTATGTGTGAGATCTAAAATTTCTCTGTGTTAGGATACGGCAAAAATAACCATAATTCTGTTGCCAGTAAAGAATCATTTAATTAGAATGGGAAAAAATGTTACTTTATTATTTTTTTTATTTTTAATCTCAGAATATTAAAAACATAGCAAATAAAAAATCTAGTCTCATATTTTATTTTTAATAAATGAATATTTTAAAAGCCGCTTTCTTCCTTCTATTAAAAAAAGGTAATTTCAGAATGATAAAGTTAATATCAATTTTTTTTTTTCAAAGTCGTTAAACATAGACTTTTTCTTTATCGATTTCAACAATTTTTAAGCGTAAAATAATTTTATAGAAATGAAAAATTCTCGAATTAAAATGAAAAATAAAGCATCGGAAAATTATAAATACACAATCATCGTATTTTTAAATATTGATGGACATCTTGTTTATGTTAAGTTACTTTAACTGATTTAATAGCATATCAACCGTTGGTGGTTATTTAATATCAACTCCCATTTATACATACGACTTTTAAGGGAATAGTTCGCTGGTAACATTTGTTTGCACACAGTTAAATAGTTTCAAGTATTTCTATCTAATACAAAAAATTCAATTTAATATCAATCATTTGTTTGCACACAGTTAAATGGTTTCAAGTATCGCTATCGAATACTAAAAATTCAATTTAATATCAATCATTTGTTTGAACACAGTTGAATGGTTTCAAGTATTGCTATCGAATACTAAAAATTCAATTTAATATCAATCATTTGTTTGAACACAGTTGAATGGTTTCAAGTATTGCTATCTAATACTAAAAATTCAATTTAATATCAATCATTTGTTTGCACACAGTTAAATGTTTTCGAGTATTGCTATCTCATACTAAAAATTCAATTTAATATCAATCATTTGTTTGCACACAGTTAAAGGGGGTTCAAATGTAGTAAATGATTGAAGATTCCTATTTGGTTGTTCTCCGGCATATCAACCCTTGTAGGTTATTTAATACCAAATCCTGTCAATACATATATATTTTATATATGTGACTTGTAAACGAATTGTTTGAAGGTAACAAATTTACAAGCGCCATAGCTCATTGTTTTGCATTATTAAATTGTTTCAAGTACTGCAACCTCACAGTTTTACGAGGATCATTAAATAAGTTTTCAGACTTTCTTCGTATGGGCACTTTTATTGATAGTACCCACATGAAACTCTAGTCCCCTTCGAAATAATCTCTTCCGGCTGCAATGCATTTGTTGTACCTTCCATGGAAGTCCTCTTGCGTGAGCGTGTCAATGACCTTTGTCACAGCCTCTTTCATCTCCTCAATTGTCTCATAACGACAGCCTCTGGGCTGAGGGAATAACCAAAAGTCACAAGGAGCAAGGTCTGGACTAGAGGGAGGCTGAGGAACTGTCTTGATGCCCATCTTGGTCAAATAGTCTGTGAAAAGAATAGAGTTGTGGACTAGTGCCTTGTCCTGGTGGAAATGCCACTGACTCGATTTGAAGAGTGCTGGCCTCTTCCGACCGAATCTCTTCCTGAACTCCCTTAAAACCTCAACATAGTAACCCTAACCCTAACCCTTTGGCCAGTCAACTCTGGTGTATTGACTTCCTTACTCCTCCCACACCTCTCATCATCCCTCACAGACTCCGTGCCTTCCTTGAATCTCTTATGCCACTCAAAAACTGATGCTCGGTTCATGCAAGATGCTCGGTTCATGCAAGATGCTCCAAAAGCAGTCTGAAGCGTTCCATACGTTTCTGTGGCATTTTTTCCAATTTTAAAACAAAATTTTATTGCATATCGTTCTTCTAAAGTGTCTTCACGTCCAGATTGCATTGTTTGAAATCCACTAGCTGTGACAATCAGGTTTTGGTAGGGTGTATTGCAATTGCTGCTGTAGCTGTTCATTTGAATCTGAAATGATAAAAATTGGACAGTCATCTTATAAGATGTATAGCAATAACGTCATCTTATATAGATGTATAGCAATTTTAAATGCCTGTACAAAAAAAGTATTGAATGCACAACGTATTTGCCCACAGTTACATGGTTTCAAGTTTAGAAAATGATTGAATATTTCTATTTGACCTATAGGTCGGATTGTAATAGGTACTACCACTCTGGGCCAGAGTGAACTTGAGAGTAATGGCTATAAAGGATTATTTCTACATTCTCCAAAGCTCCAGAACATGAGGCTCATCAACAGATGCACTTTAGGGTTATACCTAGAACACTTGTTTATGGGGGGGGGTGCTTACACCCCGGCGAAGATTCTTCAGGCCCAGGCGTATTCTACTGGTTGAACATTCCATTCAAACAAATGAAGTTAAATTTTTCAAGGTATTATGACCCAGTTGCCGTGAGGGTTAATTTTTTATTATTATTATCAGGTTTGGTTGGGCTGCGAGTTTTTCAGTTAGCTGTTAATTTATCTGAAATCTTTGAATGAAAATGTAATTCAAATTGGAAAGTTCAAGCAAATACACCTCAACGAGAGGACTGTCATCTACACGGGAAGACCAAATGTAAATAAAATAGATTCATGTCTTGTCACAAGTTTGATTGGGGAAATGAAAACACGATAAAAATTTGGGGACACGTGTGAGATGACGCAATAACTAAGCAAGATGACATCACCCAAAAGATATCCTGAAATTTAGATATATAAAAATTAGCGAATTTTGATCAGTTGTCAGTTGGAAGCAATTGGGTAAGATGTCGTTCGGGCTCGGTGGGGTGTCTCTTTGCGTCTGTTCACAGACCCTTACAGATTTTCTCTCTCTTTCGTTCTACTGTATGCAGTCTGAACATCAAACAATAAATGATTGTTAGTTGTTGACGGAGAGTTCTTCTTATCAGGGATGCCCACAACCTGACAACTTTGTTCCGACGGATCAACCCGACCGTTAGAAGTTCCGGATAGATTGTGTCATTCCCAATCTGTTGATCTTTCAAACACATTGCGAACACAGAGAGGATTGATAAACAAACTATCTGGGAACGCATTTGGCGCTGTCACCAGGATAAGACCAATTGTTATTACATTTGGTACCGCAAATGTTGTCGTGCACAAAGGCATATGCTTTGATGCTGGTATGGGGGTTAGGTATCGGAGACCGAGATATTGTTACAGTAGTGCTGTGCAAAGATATTTTTACATTTAGTACCGTATCCAAACGATAGCGTTACACATGATAACCGACCCCAGAACAAAGTATCATATTTGATACCGGACCAAGTGATATGGTTATAATTGGTGCCGGACCAAACTTTAGTACTATATTTAGTACCGTGCCCAAGATAAGTGCCCAGACGGTGCATGTGTTACATTTGGTACCGTACCCAAACGATAGCGTTACAAATGGTAACCGACCCCAGAAAATAGTACCACGTTTGGTACCAGACCAAGCGATATGGTTATAATTGGTGCCGGACCAAACTTTAGTACTATATTTAGTACCGTGCCCAAGATAAGTGCCCAGACGGTGCAACCATAATGTTACATTTGGTCCTGGACCAAACAATAGTATTACATTTGGTGCCTCAGACGCAGGATTCGACCCTGAAAAGTCAGGGCACAGCCATCAAAAGGATTCGACCCTGAAAACCCACAGTCAAGCGAAGGTACATTTGGTATCGTACAACATCACAATCATTATGACCACCAAAACCATCACCATCATCATCACCTTCGCAATCATTATGACCCCTAATACTATCACCATCATCATCATCATCATCCTCACAGTCATCATGACCACCAAGACCATCACCATTATCATCATCATCGCCCTTACAATCATTATCACCACCCATACTATCACCATCATCATCATCACCCTCACAACCATCATGACCACCAATACCATCACCATCATCATCACCCTCACTATCATTATGAGCCCTAATACTATCACCATCATCATCTTCATCATGACCACCAAGACCATCACCATTATCATCATCATCGCCCTTACAATCATTATCACCACCCATATTATCACCATCATCATCATCACCCTCATAATCATCATGATCACCAATACCATCACCATCATCATCACCCTCACAATCCTCGTCAGTACCAATACCATCACCACCATCATCACCCTCATAATCGTCATGACCACCAATACCATCACTATCATTATCATCATTACAACCAATATCATCACCATCGTAACCACCTGAATTATCATGATCAATACCATCACTAACATTATGACCACCATAACCACCACCATCAACATTATCATCGTCACTGGAATCATCATCAATAACAACAGCAACAGCATCATCATCATCACCAGCACAATTTCCATTACGACCAACACCATTACCATCTTCATCATCATCACAATCATTATTACCACCAACAACACCATCTCCACCACCACCAAGAAAAAACATTTTACAGTTGTACTTATTTATGGGTGTCACTTTATAATCAACCAAATTGTCTATATAACTAGTTTGGTTACAGATAAAAAAAAAAATTGGTTTTCTCTCTCTTTTGGCGGCAGGGACCCGAGAAGACGAGTGGTCAAAGACAAGGGAAGAACTCGTTCTCCACTGGATCGAAGAAACTACCGCTGTGTCGGCCATCAATTTCCACCGGCTTCCATAGCCTCAGAAGCAGAATGGAGTGAATAAAAGAAACCATGAAAAAACGTGAATCAGAAATCTTTTCTTCTTAAATAGGAGCATGGAGCGCAGTTACAACGGAAATTCAGTGGGTTCAAAGGTCATGTAGCGATTGTTTTAAGTCGAATGATGTTTTTTGTTCTTTTTTCGTTTCTTTTAGGGTTTGTTTTTTTTTTTTGTTTTTTGTTTTTATTTTACTTTTTATTTTACTTTTTGTAATTTATAAGATTATTTTCCAGAGACAAAATATTTATGCAGCTTGCGTGTGCAAGAAAATGATGTATCAAAATTTCACTTCTAACCTACGATTTAAATACTCAGCTAAGCTCGCTCGATGCACACGCAAACTTTAGCGAGCATGTATGTAGAGGAAGAGAAGAAAAGAATTAAAGTCGCCAAATATATTTCATTTCATTTATACAATGATACAAAGTCATCATAATAAATATCTTTTATTCATTTTTTTTTTCCCATAAGCCTCAGAGACATCCAACGGCAAGTGATTTTAAGGCATTTGCGCAGGCGCGATATTCGCTGGGAGAGGATGAACATTTGTAAGAAAAAATATATATCTTTCGTTAAACTTAACGGGAGAATATCTAAATAACTTTTTATCTAGGCATCGAGTTCACGTCACGAACGCAAGTTACACACGTGAAAACGAGATTTGATTGCGTGCAGAATTACTAGAGAACCTACTCAAAAACGGAAGTGCAAGGTTTTGGGGGGATTTTTTAAATCAGCGAAATAGCACAACCAGAGGAAAATCAAGAAAGGAAAAAATGGTAAGATGCACAACAAGAAATGGATTTTTTTACTTATTTGCTACCCTTTTTGCTTTTAACTGAATAATACTTTATTTTTAACTAATTTTTCGGTACGATATTTATCTGATAACAGTAACTTTTGAGTCTTCTTTTCATTTCGAATGGGTCGAACAACACCCATTTTTTTCTCCTACGTAAACAAATGTACAATTTTTTTTTTTTGTTTTTTATGCAAGGGTGGTAACGTCTAGATCTATAACAACATGAGAATCAAATATTTTACTAGTAACAAAACTCGAGTTCAAACACTGGACAAGGCAGTTTGTATTTGATAAACTACTAACACACTTAGGAAAGGAATGCATCTAACTATCCCCCCTCCATCTATGAGTAAAGAGTAGTGCATATCTTGATATGGCAACCGGTCTTAGAGAAGGAACACTTTGAATTCAAACCTGTTAAACTCTGCATAAGAATTGACCAGTCACATCGTACTCATTCGGAGGGCTTGGTATATACAGGGTGAAACGATAAAATTGTTGTCCTAAGGAAAACAACGCAACAGCTTTATTTTAAAACTTTTATTGAAAAAATCAATATTCAATGTAGCCGCGTTCAGCCTCAATCACCGCCTCGATACGGATCCGGAACTGGGAGCATGCCTTTTCCACGAGCGCCAGCGGGAGCTCGGTGAATACTCGGTGGATGGTGGCGATGAGGCTGGCTTTGGTGTTGTGGGAGGTCATGTTGGTGATGTTCTCGACGTATGACAAAACGAAGTAGTCCAACGAGTTCAGGTCGGGGGAGGAGGGGGCCCAGTGAGAGAATGGTACAAAGTCGTAGCACTCCTTCTGAAGCCAAGCCTGGGTCTCTTTGGACTTGTGGGCCGGCGCCGAGTCCTGTGCAATCAGGTGGCCGAGTCCTGTGCAATTAGGTGGCCGGTAGCAGACCCTGGCACCGGTCACCTGATTGCACCTGGGGATCACCACACTCTTCAGCACACCCAGGTACACTTTGGTGTTGACTTTCAAGCCGACTTCGAAGATGTGAGGTGGCATGATGTGGCCCTCACTTGAAACCACACCAAAGACCATATCCGTAGCCAAAAACTTTGTTTTCGTCACCCTGGGCACGTCCCTGTTATTCGTGGCAATCCAGATTTGCATTTTGAGGGTGCTGGCAATGGTTCTGTTGTCATCACTTGGATCGGTAGAGAGCATGAGTTGTACAGCGGTACATCTCTGATCTCGCTCGTTGAACATTGTGTCGCTTTCAGACATGATAGAAAGCTCCTATCGCTCTTGGAATTCGTACACCATTGGCCAACTAGTTGATGGTCTGCAACAAAAAAAGAAAACCGGTTTTCATTAAACGGAAATGGAATCATGTCGTCTTTTCAAGGGCGACAATTTTATCGTTCCACCCTGTATATGTATTAATGAGTTTTGAGTATGACACTATATTGCAACCGGTGGTGAGGCTCCATTTCCAGAGCTTTGGGGAGAGTAGAGTCAAATTCTGTGGCTATTACTCCCAGGTCCATTCTGATCCGTTAAAGTCCAATCTATGAGTCGAATAGATCTGTTTGAGATAATGTTTATACAAATTTTAAATTGAATTGATATATTGGCTCTTAAAACATCAATGACTTAACTATGGAGGTGCCCGTGGTGTAGTCGTTATCGTCGTAGGAAATGGACACGGCGACACGAGTTCAAATCCTGGACGAGACTGATTGCATTTCACATAGCACTAATACCCTAGGGGAAGGTATGAATCCAATTATTCTCCCTCCAGCTATGGGTAAATAGTAGGACAGACTAGGTTTCTTCAGCCTTGGTTAGGCAACTAGTCTAGGAGAAGGAAAACTCTGAATTCAAACCTGTTAAACTCCGCTTAAAAATTGACCTTGTGTCATATCCTGCCCGATCGGAGGGGTTGGTGAATAGTATCAATAACTTAACTAAGTAAAAAGTTTAAAATGATTGTGAACCACAACTAATTGCTTGCAAATTATTATAATTTACTTAGCTTTCTTTAGATATGGCACAAAGGCCTCGGGTGGCTTACAGTACTTGCTGTTGCTTAAATGCGTTGTTTTCAGCACCTTATATTGCTTAAATGATCACCCATCTGAGTAATGGACTGGCATATCGCTGCTTGACTTCGTTCATCTGGCGGAAACCAGTACTTTCGGTGTGACTCGATTGAAAATTTCTCCTTTCGGTTTTTATTTATGAAGTTTTGCTTAGAAATTGCACGCAGGCATTAAGTTGTTTACAGTAACTGATATTGCTTAAATGATCATCCATCTAAATAATAGACTGGCACATCGCTGCTTAACTTCAATGATCTGGCGGAAACCGGTCCTTTCAGTATAACTAGGCTGTAAACATTATTATTTGATAGGAATTCTTGAAGCTATATTTACTGTGTGCAAATAATTTGTATTAAGAATAGCCGATTGAAATCATATAGTTACTTAATAAAAGATTGGCTAGTTGGTTGGTCGTGGTGTAATTGTTATCGTCGTAGGAAATGGACACAGCGACACGAGTTCAAATCCTAGACGAGACTGATTGTATTTCACATAGCACTAATACCCTTGGGAAAGGTATGAATCCAATTATTCTACCTCCAGCTATGGGTAAATAGCAGGGCAGCCTAGGTTCTTCAGCCTTGGTGAGGCAACTAGTCTAGGAGAAGGAAAACTCTGAATTCAAACCTGTTAAACTCCGCTTAAAAATTGACCTTGTGTTATATCCTGCCCGAGTGGAGGGTTTGGTAAATATGGTTGGTTGGTCGGTTGGTTGTTTTATTTTACGGTGTATCAACCCTTTTCGGGTCATTTAACGACGAATTAAATTTCAAACAATTCAGATGAGTAATAGAACGTTTGTTTGTTTTTTTGTTTTTTTTGTTTACATAGAGGAAATGTCAAAAAAGCTGTATTTCAAACTATTCAATTTAGCATAAGTACACAGTTTCGTTGTATTTGACCCAAGTTCGCACCTGACAGGGTCCAATCTGGACCCTGTCAGGTGCGAGGTACTCAGTATTATCAAAACAGTTCTATTTCAAACTATTCAGTTTAGCATAAGTACAATTTCAATGTCAAAAACAGTTCTATTTAAAACAATTCAGTTTAGCATACAAAAACAGTTCCATTTCAAATAATTCAGTTAAGCACAAGTATTAGGTTTAGTTCTATTTGACCCATAGAGCGATAGCAATGAAGGGGTACTCCCCATTCCCCAAAGCTCCAGCATTACTGGAACCTCGTCATCAGATTATTTAGTGTCATATTCAAAACACACGTTGTGGGGGGGGTCTTACCACTCTCCAGAGAAGCAGTCGGTGTATTCTACTGCCCCAGCCGACTAGGCAATAAAAAATTGATTTCTTTGTTTAATGGCATATCAACTTTCATGAGTTATCTAATGCCAAAGTCATCTTTATCTAACGACAGTTGTGATATTATTTAACCCATAGCTGGAGGGGATAAGGTGGTTCATACTTTCCCCAAGGGTATTGATCCAAAAGTGAACGTAATAGCGTAACTAGAGTTCGAACTCGCTTATTACGATATCACAGTCTATCACGTTAGCCACTATGATGTTAGGAAAGACTGACTTCAAAATTAAGTAACCCAACAACAGTTGACATGCTGTCTACCAGTCAACCAACCAAAATGTACTTTTACGGTGTCACATGTATATACAGACAGTGCATTAGTATGACTGTTGCTACCTCACAAGAAAGCAAAAAATCTTCGAAAATTTTATAAGCATAGCTAATATTTCTAAGTGTAACATTATAAGCGAATTGTATAGAAGTGGGAATAGACGAGTATTTTTTAAAATTGCCACCGGGAACAAAATGAGTTTAAAGACAAGTTCAACATCTCGTCAAGAGACTAGGTGTAACAAGATATTCTTGATCTAACACTCCGTACTGAAAACAGTAGTTGCCAAGGTCACCAGATTTCATTAGCCATTTAAGTGGTGGCGGGGCTGCCTAAACGACGGCAAACTGGGGATTTGGGTATTCTGTGAACACTAATAACAGACTATGGATTTCTTATTTATCTCCTTCTTTTTGTGGTTGGGAAGCAAGAAGACAACCGAATGAGTGTGTACTGTTACACAACAAATATACTGATATAACCTCACCGTGGGAAAAGTAACGAACACACATAAACCCTGTTTTGGTTTACTAAAACAAAAGTTTATTCCCTTACACTTTTTAAGGTAGTCGTCGGGGAGAGAGGAACAGCTGGACAAAGAGAAACAATATGTCATGAGGGGAAAAAAGATAGGGCAGACACAGACCTTGAACCATCTTTCCAGTTTCGCTTTGCAGCTCCAATGCGCTTGTTCGCCTGTTTCGTCGTCACTGCTGAGCGTCTGGTGTGAGACCCCTTTTCGGGGCTCATCCCAAAATGAGGCACGGGATTTTCGTTTGTCTTTTCATCGTTTCTGTTCAACTCTTGTCTTTTCCTCGTCGCGTCTCCCAGCCAAATAACTTTCAAACCCGAGTCGCCCGCTTACTTCTGCCTGTTGTGTCGGAAGAAGGACCTTATCAGTTTCCGGTGGTTCCACACCTACGCAGAAGATTTTGAACCTCCGGCTTTTTCTAGTCATTTTTAATTACCGTACTCATTCACCCGTGACTGGCTGACCGATAACGAGAGCTTTGGCCTGACTCACTCAGAGGTCAACTAGCCGTTCGTAGACTGTTTGCATTTTCTTTTCTTTTTTTTCTTTTTCTCCTTCCTCCGAAATTAGCTTCTTGCTCCCTTTCCAACTTCGACTCTCCATAAGCCGCTCAATCACGTTACAAGTGAACCATTCAAAGAGAAAAAAAGAACTAAGAAGTTGCCTCACTCGTTTTTTCTGTCATCATTTTCCACCTGCTTCCACGTTCTCAGAAACAGAATGAGAAGAATAAAAACGACTGATACCCTAACACTTGAGACGAATTGTATGCTTGAGTTACTCCTTCCCATCAAATAGCCATTTGTAATTACGCTACACAAACACAATCAATTCGCAGGGGGGTGTCCTCGTGGTGTAATGGTTAAAGCGATGGTCTGCGGAATCGTAGTAAGCGAGTTCGTACTCCAGTCGCGCTATTACGTTCACTTTCGGGCAGATACCCTTGGGAAAGGTATGAACCCCCTGATCCTCCCAGCTATGGGTTAAATAGTACCACTACTGTTCTTCTAGGAGAATAGCTTTGGCATTAAATAACCAACAAAGGTTAATATGCTATTAAACAAAGAAACCAAACCAATCAATTAACAAGTCAAAATCGGCATCGTCATTTAAAGTGTGGAAATTTTATCTTCCATAAGAACAAAAATTACATTCCATTCGTTAAAAAAAAATTAAAAAGCTGGAGAATCCGGGCATCGATCCCGGTACCTCTCGCATGCTAAGCGAGCGCTCTACCATCTGAGCTAATTCCCCTCACACATGTATGAGCAACTGACAGTTAATATAATCTATATATTTTTAGGGCCGCAAGTAAGTTCGGGTATTATTATTCTTAATAGCACGCAGTTGGCATAGAAGCTTCTCATAATAAGTAATTCGATCCTGTGAGTTATTGTCAGCCACACGGATTAAAAAAAGAGAAAAATTATCATGTAGCTGTAAGTGGTACTAGTAAATATACATGGTTTCGTTCCTAAAAAGTGTTTACCTGTTAAAAATTATTGTTAACCAAGTCACTTGTAGATATAGAATAGGTCTGCTTTAAAGGAGGAAGAACCTCCTCAACGAGTGTCTTGAAAATAACACTAAACTGCATCTGATGGTGAACCTCCCGTCTTTGAGCTTTGAGAAATTTGGAGTACACCTTCATTGCTATTACTCCCAGGTCCACTCTGAACCGAAGTGGTAGTATTTGTTACCGTCCCATCTATGAGTCAAATAGAAATATTTAATCATTTTCTATAATTGAAATCATTTAACTGTGTGCAAACAAATGAGCTTTACTTCGTTTAAAAATAGTGTTACCTATAAACTGTTAGATTGCAAATGGTAAAGATACATTCCAATGCTGTATATAATTGGAGACTATTATTGTTAAACTGACTTTGGCATAAAATAACCCAACAATGTTTGAAATGCATTAAAAACAGCCATTTATAAATTCTGGTACAAGGTCACAAATGTGTAACGTTTGAAGGAGCGCTTAACATAACAGTAATCATCATATAAAATGAAATCGTTGTCCCAGGTTCAAATCCTGTACGAACCTGTTAACGTTTCATTTCGCTGCAGTGTCCTTTGGAAAGACAGGAATCTGTTGCTGATTTGATGGATAGTTTTAATCTTGGCCTCGGGGAATGAAACGGTCAAAAGAATTTCGACAAAAAATAATTGAAACACTAAATTTTCAGGAAAAAATAATGACTGAATTTTATTTTAATTTATGTGTTATAGCAGAGAGAATCGGCTGGAGCTGATGGCTACACAGTCTACATCTCTGCAAAAGGGTAAGACGCCCCCCGCTCCTAACGAGTGTCCTGGATATAACACTAAACTGCGTCTGATGGTAACGCTCCCCTTCTAGAGCTTTAAAGAATGTGGAGTACCCCTTCATTGCCATTGCTCCCTGGTGGAGTCTGACTGGTAGAGATAGGACCTATGAGAGTCCCATCTATGAGTCAAATGAATATAATAATGATTTTCCATAAATGAAACTATTTAACTGTGCCCAAACAAATGACTAATGTTACATTGAATTATTAGCACTACATAGCAATACTTAAAACCATTTAACTGTATGCATATAAAATCATTAGTGGGGGGGGGTAGAAATACTTTTGTGTGGAAACAAATGACTTCTGGCTCGTTTAAAAATCATATATGCAATGTATGATATTTCTCGTTGCCTCCCACCAGACAGGACTCGACACAAGGTCAATGACCCGAAAGCCGATTAGAGTGGGGATTTTAGGGGATGGGAAGGTCGAGAACGAGCCAAGGCTTGAACTCTGCTGGTCTGTGCTGCTCATCGACCCACTTAGTGCAATGTGGGCCTGATGAGCCAAGCTGGTCTTGGGCCCAAATCTGGGTCCAGGCACGTATGCCTGCTTATAGCTTAAACTGGAAATAAGAGGAACAAAGGTGTCAATGTTGAAACTCAGTCGAAGCCGGGGGCCTTTCGGCCTCGAATCTGCCATTGATTTCGATACCCCAGACGGCCCAGCTAAGGCCGGATAAGTATGAGTAACGTATTTGAATTGTGTGCTTACACACACAGGCACGCGACATGCAAATATGACTATACAGCACACATACGGGAGAAATATAAGCAGCATACAACAGCTGTACAGACCAGTTAGTCTAGTATCATACCATATTTACCAACCCCTCCGCTCGGGCAGGATATGACACAAGGTCAATTTTTTAAGCGGAGTTTAACAGGTTTGAATTCAGAGTTTTCCTTCTCCTAGACTAGTTGCCTCACCAAGACTGAAGAACCTAGTCTGTCCTACTATTTACCCATAGTTGGAGGGAGAATAATTGGATTCATACCTTTCCCAAGGGTATTAGTGCTATGTAAAATGCAATCAGTTTCGTCCAGGATTTGAACTTGTGTCGCCGTGTCCATTTCCTACGACGATAACCAGTATCATAATATTCTGGTATCATACGAAGTCTAGTATCATACATCACTTTCGGGTTTTAAGTAGGTCTTCTTCATAGAGCAAATGTGGTATTCTGGTGGTTGCTGCGCACATGGCGATAGATGAATGGTTATATATTGTACTGTTCAATGGGTCGGCGAATGTGGCTAGCTAGGTCCCCTTAGAATATATAGGACAGCAAGACCGCTCCCTTCCCCTCCCCCAAAACTTCAAGGCCTTGTGCCTTCGTTGTATTTTAAACAACGAAATAAACCAGTTAGTCTGGTAGATACGGTACACTTTGGACGCCCGTGGTTCTGCTGCACGGATCTGGTCGTGTGTGTCGTGTCTCTGGAAACTGTAGTCGGTCGAGGCTGCCTAATGCGGGTGCCAGTTGAGCCCAGCATTCGTGTTACGTGGCTGACACTGACATACTCTTCGAACCTCAGAGTTCGTCCCCCTGGCTCTAACCCTCCGTGGAGGGGCTAGGTTTATCGCCTGGCGCCAGAGGTGTTCCTTTTAGAGGCCTGAGGCATTTATGGGAATGACAGGTGTGTCTGGGTTACGGCCCGGCGTTCGAACCCACCTTAAAAATGGCCTTGTGTCACTCTCATCCGCTTGGTAGGACGTACGACAAATACCAGTTAGTCTCGTAGATAACATACCGTACGTACTACCAACGCTCAAGTCCGACGACAACCAACACTACCGAGCTCAGCCAAACAGAACATGTATCAATCAACACGATTTGGCATTAAATAACCAACAAGGAGGTGCCTGTGGTGTTAATGATTATAGTCATAGGAAATGGAAACGGCGATACAAGTTCAAATCCTAGACGAGACTGATTGCATTTCACATAGTACTAATGCCCTTGGGAAAGATATGAATCAGCTACGGTAAATAGTAGGGTAGACTAGATTCTTCAGCCTTGGTGAGGCAACTAGTCTAGGAGAAGGAAAACTCTAAATTCAAACCTGTTAAACTCCGCTTAAAAATTGACCTTGTGTCATATCCTGTCCGAGCGGAGGGGTTGGTAAATGTGAATATGAATAACCTACAAGGATAGATATGCTATTAAACACAACAAACCAACAACCAAACTTTTAGTAACAGTTCTTTGTTTGTATAGGTACTTATAGTTAAAAGAAAACGAGGTTACTCACTCGAATATTTCTTTACTTTGCGTGGAGCTAATCTTTTATTCTTCTGAATTCATCGGAATATCATGAGATAGGTCGGCTCATTGTACTATAGCCACGGCAATTTGCGAAATGTACAGGGGACGTTCATTTCATATATACATAACGTAGAACACATAAAGAACATAGGAATCTCGAAATTCGAAAACACGTAACGACTTCTTGTTCAGGTACGAAACCTTTTTATTAACTTTTTTGAGTTAAAGGTTTCGACATAAGGAGGAGAGACACAATCTTCAATGCTGTCTAAATTCATTTGGCCCCCATCTCGTGCGGCCCCCATAAGGCGCAAGTTCGCCTCGCGTCTGCGAGCTCAAAAAGTCGATCCTCCTCGTTTAGTGTCTAAACTTCAACTCTCTAACTTTCTTTCAATTCTCCACAAACCTCTACGCGCTTCCGGTGCATGACGTCACTCGCACTCCGTCACCCGTTTCGTATCGGACTATTATGTCATCTGAGTGACACCTCCACCCGCCTGCGCGCACACCTGCCTCAATGTTGCACCTAACTAACCCATGTGCTGAGCCAAAAGGTTCTCAGCCTAACTAAACTCAAAGGCATGAACCAAAATCCCTTGGCCATTACGTTACATCATTTTTACAATCCCTTTCCTCTTCTCGGTGATCTGACCCTCTTAAAACTATCGGTTCTTTTTATCTATCCCTTAGTTTTTGCTAAAGTTAAATTTTGTTCTCTTGAATTCCTATCCCTAAGGAGTCATCAGCTTAAGATTTGGCCCCCAACAAATTCAAGGTTCCATTTACTGACTTGAAACCTAAAATCAACAGATTCCTTCATACAAAATGGCCACAACACAAGAATAACCCTATTTATCAACCCCTGCGCTCGGGCAGGATATGACACAAGGTCAATTTTTAAGCGGAGTTTAACAGGTTTGAACTCAGAGTTTTCCTTCTCCTAGACTTATTGCCTAACTAAGGCTGAAGAAAAAGTCTGTCCTACTATTTACAACCCAAGAATAACATCCACAATAAACTTTTCTTGATCAAACCTACTTTGGGAGACGAGCCTTCAGAAAATTTAAAAAAAAAAAACAATCTCGTATACCCGATTACGCATTGGTCACATGAGATTTACGCACTCCTTCATACTCAAACAAAAAGAGCAACTAGTGTGTTTAATTTGTTAAACACCCTGCATTGTTAAATACGTTATGATATGAAGCTTTCGCTCTCATTAGAAAACGCTTTTTGAACATAAAAGATACAAAAGATCTATTTGAAAAGGTCAGCATAGATGACTTTCGGTCCTTTTAAGAGAAACAAAATTATTCCAAAAAAATATAAACGTGAACCTGATCAATACTACACAAAGGAACCGCTCAACACAATCCCCGACAATGTTATAAACCGTTAGCTATAAAATTGTAAATATAGACGTACGATGTATTATATTCTCAAGCCTCAAGGCATAAAATAACTCCAGACAGGTTGACATGTCCTTAAAATCAATCAACCAACCAACCAAAGGATTCAAGTGGTGTCTCCATTAACCACTGAATATTTTAATCAGGATCTAACGTCGGTAAGTCTGATTTCCTACTATTTTTTAAATTTATGAAATGTTTCCTAGGTTTGGTTTGGTTTGGTTTGGTTTATGGCATATCAATCTTTGTTGGTCATTTAATGCCAAATCCTCTTTATACAAATGAATTAAATATATGATTTGTAAACACATTTTGTAGATCACATGATCAAACAGTTCTATTTCTATCAACTAAATTTAGCCTGAGTCAACTAAGTTAAATGGTGCCTAGTATTGCTATATATCGCTAATAATTCAATTAAACATCAGTCATTTGTTTACACACAATTAAATAATCAAACAGTTCTATTTCAAGCAATTCAATTTTGCATAAGTCATTTTTTGGCGCACAGTTTAAATGTCAAACGGTTCTACTTGACCCATATATAGGACACTTTCAGGTGTTCCCATTCCGAGCCAGAGTGAACCTAGAAGCTATGAAAATGAAGGGGTACTCTGCATTGCCCAAAGCTCCAGCATTACTGGAGCCTAACCATCAGATTGTTTAATGTTATATCCAGGACAGTTATTCATTGGTGGGTCTTATCCCTCTGCAGAGATGCAATCGGTGTAGTCTACAGTCTTACCCAGTTGGGTAGTTTATGAGATGTGTTTTTTGTCGTTTTTTTTTTTGTTTTGTTTTTTTTTTCTGATCGGACACTTTTATAAAAAGTCTTCTTTAATGTTTTTCGATAAAACAATATTACTAAGAGAACCCTAGAAATTCATCTGTTCTAATCCAAGCTATGGGTAAATTGTAAGGCGAACTGTCAGAAGGAGGATGGGTCCTCTTGTAAAATCAACTGTTGTATAGCTCTAACAATTATATGCTAGACGTGACGTTTCGATTTTAATTTCAATGTCAAATCGTTTCGTACCCCCACGCCCAATTTCTCATTCATTCTTTCTCTTCGTGTTACTCCGTCCGTATCTTCTCTCATCGCTATTTTTGTCCTGGTCTGTTGCCTCGTGTCGATCAGATGGTTTATTTCTTCGACCCTAACTGCTTCAAGTTCTTCTGTGTTGAGATAAACGATAAAAAAGGACACCATTTATGTGCACATAGTACTTTATTTAATGTCTTACAACACTTCTTCATCTCAGTGCATTCGGGAGTATAGGAGAAACAATTAACCGCTCCATTCAAATGCCAACTAGCGATAACTTATTTCTATCTTTCTAGTGTCGTCTGACCACGTGAGTCTTTCTCCGATCAAATCCCCGGCCTCAAACGATATCTAGATCATTACCCGTCAATCAAACTGATTGATTCAAATTTAACGGTTAGAATTTATTCAGACCAACCTACACTTCTCTTCAATAATATATTTCACTAATCATAATATAAGGAGTATCTTGCACATGCATATTGCAAACTGCAAGGTCTTCACTTGCATCGAAGTTAAGAAATGATTTTGAGTTTTTTTTTTTTGCGTGGAGGCTATCAATTAGCTTATTATATAAAAGGTTCGTTTAAAAAGATCAAAGCTAGAGCTAGAAAAATTAATTCAGATTATATATATATGTGTGTGTGTGTATGAGAGAGAGAGAGAGAGAGAGAGAGAGAGAGAGAGAGAAGGTTGTTCAAGAACGTTTTAAAAGACCACTGAATATATATATATATATATATATATATATATATATATATATATATATATATTCAAGGTTCGTTCAAAATTTTCTTAATTTCACCCAGAAAAATTAGCATACGTGAATTATTGGGTTGTGGCAACCCACTACCAGTTATAAAACTAGAAAAACTTATTCAGATTTAACTAGTTTTATAAAAAAAAATTTTAAAAAAGCGGTAGTTTGTTGCCACAACAAAGATATTCGCTAATGATCTGGATGAAGCTTAGAGCTTTTTGAACGAACCTTGAATATATATACTTTTAGCGATACATTTTAATCATAATTTTATATATATGTATATATATATACAAAAATATCTCTCATAACTGTTTCATCGTTGTTACAAGATTAAAAGATACTAGTCCGAAATAGAATCTTTTTCCTTTTCACATAATGATCGTGAAAGCATAAAACTGAGAATTTAGTATTTTAATATTTAATATACTCAATCTTGAATCCTGAACACAGTCACAAAGAGACTGTTGGACCGCAATTAGTTGTCCTTTATATTTTCTTATATATATATATATATATATATATATATATATATATATATGAACTAAAAATATTTAAATTATTTTACCTTCTTATTTTTGTTTCTTTGCCACGAGTAGGATGTGACACAAGCTAATTTTTAAGCGGAGTAAAGTTGGTTTGAATTCAGAGTTTTCCTTCTCCTATTATGGCTGACTAACCAGGGCTAAAGAGCCCAAACTACCCTACTATTTGCCAATAGCTGAGAGGAGAACAGATGGATTTATGCCTTTCCTAAGGGTATTATCACGAACGGAAACCCAAGCTGCTTTGTCCATGAATTGAACTTGAGTCTCCAATTCCATTTTATAACGTTTCTGTTGAGTGCGCTTCTATAGGTTTCGTGCAACTTCTATAGAAAAGCAAACACAATCATCAAATGAAATTATATCTTGATTTGGGTTGGTTTCTTGGTTTAGTGGCAAATCCATCTTTGTACGCTATTTAATGCTAAAACGATCTTTATAGAAGAACAATAGTGGTACTATTTAACTAATAATTGGGGCTTCATACCTTTCCCAGGGGCATTAGTCCGAAAGTGAACGTTATAATGCGACTGGACTTCGAAATCGCTTACTACGATGTGACAGTCCATCATATTAGCTACTACCTCACAGAGACACCCCCACATTGTATGTTTATATATATATATATATATATTGATATCTTACTATATTTACATATATATATATATATATATATATATATATGAGTATATGTATATATATGTGTGGGTGTGGGTGTGTGTGTGGGTGTGTGAGTAAATTTGGCGACCATTTTCTGTAGCTACAACACCGATGTGTAGAGGAGGGCGTTACTCCTTTCCCTGGATTGCTCCACTTTACCTTGATCCGTACATTATAATGCTGAGTGTTAAGCAAGGCGAGGTCAAGTATTATTTATTGAATCTTTGTTAGGAATCGACCTGAAATTGAACCCCGGTCTCCCGAGCTATTAGCGAACACTCTGCCAAATAGGACAAAATGACACTTATATATATATGCGTGTATTTGTGTGAGTGTGTGCGTGTGACATTTATTAAAATGTGTGTACTCTAGACGGGTATCTTTCTACTTGCTCACACTGCTATTTTTTTTTATAAAAATCTCTATTGCTAGAGCAGGCTTTTCCTTTTTTTATTTTCTTTCTTTTTTTTTTTTTTTTTTTTGATACAAATAAAAAGCCATTATGTGAAATGTTCAGTTACCATCTCTGACTTGAACTTTATGCCAATGTCGACATTACAGGCCGCCATTTGTGTACTAAACTATAAGCAAAGAAACTAACACGCTATGGAGGCAACATTGATATTTTTTTATACTTTTCACCTCAAAGGTAATTATGTATGAGTTCAAAGTAGTAAATATGCTGTTAAACAGAATATTCGCATCACTGAATATTGATTCTCATTCAAAAAAATCTTATTGAATAATCAACTACATCGATTCGGCCGAATCAAGTCGTTTCCATGTCCAGTTTAGTTCAGTGAGCGGCAGAAATACCTCCCACATTTTAAACTATCACCTGTGTGATGAAAATGAAACTAAGCAAGTGATAATAGTAGCTCCATCTAGCAAATGTCTTATCATTTTTTTCAAATACGATTAATTAAGATTATGTCTCAGACCGGTACAAACTATGAGTTTGCTGTCGAAAGGTTTGTTTTTTTCTTTTCAAGATTGGTGAATTTTTAATTGCTAATTACAAAACTTTTCAGGCTCATTTTTTTAACTCAGTATAATGCAGTTCTTGATATAATTTTTAACCCATAACACTATCGACGTCCTATTACTTTCATGTCCACACTGACTAAAATTGGACATAGATAGATAGATAGATAGATAGATAGATAGATAAATAGATTGTTTTTGTTTTGCTTTAAATAAAACGTGCGATTGCATGTCTTAATATTCAGTCCTCATCAGCTGCCAACCAAGGGTGATACCAAAATTTTGATGGCTAAGGTTGTGCACCACCAGCAGCTTTTTCCAACGGACAAGGTTTTATAATTTCGTTTAATCGAAATGTCGTGCATCTCCCTATTTCTTATTCCTGTTAATGATATAAAATTGGTTGAGTAGCGTCTTATTTCCGTTAAATTTAATGTTATCTTCTCATGAGATAGTCACTTTCGTATTTAATCATCTTCACTCGGGAAATTCTGCAGATTCTATTTCTTAAAAAAAAAATGTCACCCACGAAATTTTTGTTTTCTCTTCCGCCGTTTTTTTTCTGGTTCTCAGTGCCGGAAATCACCAAAATCTTTCTGTGGAGATCTTTAATCAAGCCCAAAAGGGCCACTCTCTCGTGAAATAGGGGCTTACTTGAGATGTCGCTTCAAACCTCTTCAGCTCTTATTTTGCCTTCTGGACTTAACGTCTATTCGGACGCTTCATCACTCTTTCTTGAAGTTACCTCACCAAACTTATCCAGACCAGTCGTATACACAACACTGCAGAATGATTAAATCTGCTGACTAGAGGGACCTTTGAGATGGTTGATAGATATTAATGTGAATTCCTGATCAAGGTATGAACAAGTAGCTTTCTGTTTAACTTTAGGCCACTGAATTTTTAGTCTGCTCAGAAATTAACCTGGGTGCAGGTGATCAGCAATGAGATCCTGAATACTGTGATTGTAATCTTGATTCATCATCCCATCATTCGATTGACGTTCTTAACTCAGAAGATTACTTTGCTTGTACTAGCGTGTCTTTTGAATGCGCAATCCTCATCAGCTGTTAAAAGAAATAATATAAGACCTTACACAGTTACTTGATAAGAGAGCTTGTGTAATTGGTTATGGCTGTTGTCAGCGGCTAATCAGAATACACAAGATATGCATCATTAGGCTTAGTTTTGGCGTATAAATTAACTTGCGAAAGGAAAACTGTCTCTTTTGTTGCGACCATCCGAGGAGACATATTCAAGAAACCAGCCACTAAGGGAGCCGTTGACAAGGTTAAAGTCGAAAATACAAGTGGGGCAGAAATACAGCACGAGTGACAAGATAAGTTACACAACGACAATTATTTTACAACCTACAGTACTAATTAATAACTCCTTATTCTGCAGCATACACATTACTTGTTGATAACTACACACTATTAATGGATAATTCATTTATACTGCGAACTATACTTTGTATTGCAATTAACACTACGTTTATTGCAAATTTTGACATGTCTTGTTAATACAATGTTTTGTTTAAAAAGCCTCCTGTCCTGTTTTTTATGTTACCTTTATCCTTATTTTGTTCGAATGTTCGTAACAATGTTGAAGTGTGTAGCCGGGTTCAGTTCCAGGCTGTTAATCCTAAAGCCAAGTGACTGATAAATTCTCCTTCTCCACTACAGTCGCTTTGAGGGCATTTTCTTTCGTTTGTGCTTGTCATGTCGAGATATTGGTTTCTGTCTTTCCTGATAGATAGATAGATAGATAGATAGATAAATAGATAGATAGATAGATAGATAGATAGTATGGGGTATTTTATAAGCCCCGAAAAGCCCGGTTTATTCCTACGTTTTGTAAAAGAATAAACCGTACTTCAACCGCAGTTGGGAGATGGGTGACAGCTTTTGAAGAAAGGAGACGAACGACTTTTAGGGTAACAGAATTTATATATAACAAACAACAAACAGGGTTTTACACCAAATGGAACAAACAACGAATATGTAAGAGTTCAAAAAATAGTTCAATGTTCTGAGAGGTGGTAAGTGTATAAGAGTAAGGTTAGGTAAGGTTTTGTAAGGTTTGTGATGTTTAGGCGAGGTTGCAAGTTTAGGTTCTAAGGTTGTAAAGATGAAGTTATGTAGGGTTAGGTTATAAGGTGTAAGGTGAAGTTTTACTGATAAAATGCCTGCTGGAACTTTGCTATGATCTTGGTTCCTTTTAACTCAGCACGTGCGTTCGTCACTCTTGGCTCCTGGCTGGTGTTGAAGATACCAAATACGTTTGCCGTCAACGGCTGCTACAAATGGACCTGTTACTAACAGCGGTGGAAGTGGAAAAAAGACGAAGGATCTTCAGTTGGAGCTCTTTTTATAGTGGACACCACGTGACCCCAAAGGGCTGCTGATATTCGGTGAAACAGGATCACCAGTTCCTTAACAAATTTCCACAATAGATAGATAGAAACAGGCTGAGCTAGCAAGATAGATAGATAGATAGATATGACCCGACATAAATAGATGAACAGGCTTCTATTGATATATAAATATAGCTCGACGTAGACAGATTGAGAATTTTGGAAAGCTAGGGAGTGTGTAGTACTGAGTCATCATCATTACTCCCAGGTCGACTCTGAGCCACTGTGGTCGTACATCTCAGGGTCTCATCTATGGGTCAAATAGATTTGCTTGAAAATTATTTGTTTTTGATAGGAATACTTGATATTATATAATTGTGTGCAAAAAAAACCTTTAGAAACCGAACGTTTTAAAACAAAACGCTTAAAACGTTCCGACCGAGAACTTCAAAATAAAACGCTACAAATAATTAAAACAATAAAAACTCAAACTGTCAACTTAAAACTACACTACTCTTGATAACGACCAAAATACGTGAAAGTGCTTGGGCAAAAGATATGGGACAATTCCTTAACCACCTAGGTCCTGACATAAGAAAAATTACAAGGAGACTTGAAAAAATAAAATTGAAAATAATAAGCAGTATTCCATTGTCTTTTACAAAACTTGCTTGAATAATTACTTGCTACCTAAATATACACTCTTCAAAACATCCAAATATAAACATACTAGGTACGCCATTCTTTAACCACTACGCGTAAAATAACCCCAGACGGTTTGACATGCCATTAAAATCAGTCAATCAATGATTCGACCGAAAAAAATTACAAGGTGCATTTATATGAATTAAAACTTCTCGGAATTGCAGCTGAGCGTACCTTTCAACAAATGTGTAATTTGAAATCCTTTTTCAGTTCCTAACTTGATTGAATTTTCCCCCTGAGAGGGAATAAATGCACAAACAAGTGAATGTGAATTTACTGCAATCGGAGTTGCTTTGATGCACCTGCAGTATTTCGTGTTTCGTACTTTTTTGTTGTTGTTCTTCTTCTTCTTCTCCCCCGGCTTCCGTGTCTAACTTACTATTTATCAAACCGGAAGAAAAATTTACAATACACGTCAGGGCATGCGTGTTTGATGCGAGAAAAGCGAGCGGCCGTTTCGTCTTCATTTCGATGCAGAGACGTGTGTAAAAATCTGATTTTAATTTTACCGACGTCTATGTGCGTGTGGGCGAATGTCGGTCGTTGTATCTTACATACACACACACAGAGTTATATATATATATATATATATATATATATATATATATATGTGTGTGTGTGTGTGTGTGTGTGTGTGTGTGTGTGTGTGTGTGTGTGTGTGTGTGTGTGTGTGTGTGTGTTTGTCGATTCTTTACGGTTAAATTTGGTTTTGTTTACATTTAAACAAAGAGACGGCTTGTATCTTCGGATTTGAAGGTTCCTCCATTCCAGGGCTTTGTTTTGTGGAACTGTCAATTGCTATGAATGTAAGCCATAAAACAAGCGAATTTTAAGTTCACGTCTTCACGAAAATCAAATTGAAAAGCCAACAAATGTTTTAAAACGAATCAAGGCAAATCGTAGATGTTCCATTTAAATTAGTC
>CAUZXS010002638.1:0-27008 GCA_963585895.1 Sepioteuthis lessoniana
TGTACATTTGTGTGGGCATCTTTATGCGCAACTATACGTATATTTGTATGACTGATAAAGTTATATAGGAATGTGAATTAGACATTCCAAATAATTTAGTATGTTCATCAAAATCTAAAAACCATTAATAACTAAGAAATCACCCAGGGGACTGGGTTCTATGAATAATGCCCCACCCATTGTACCAAAACAGACAAGTTCTGTGGCACGCTTTCATATCTGGTGCAATGGACGAGATAACCTAGAGTTTCTGTTCAGTGTTAATTTATACCTGGAAAACTTGCAATGAATAAAGCCCTTTATCATATATGTACCCGTGGAGTAAAAGTATCCAGTCATTTTTAAATAGTTCAAGTTTTTCTCGATTGACAGAATGTCAAAAATAAGATAAGAAACGTGTTAGTATACAATACAGTGCTTTAAGACTGAGCAGATTTTTTTTTTATAAGAGATGTGTTTGGTTGTATCGAGAGCAGGAATGTCTGCCGTTTAGTGCAAGTTCGGTACGAATTTATTTATGGCTATTATTATGAACACTTGTGTGAATTATGGGTGTTAGAAAATCTGAGAATAATTTGTTTATTGGTTAAACCGATAAATAAAAAGAGAGTGATTAGATTTTACGGTAGTTTTATGTCTATTCATTTGTAAATGGGGTTTATGTGTTTTGCTTATAGTCGCTGAATAGTTTAGAAATCAGACACAGAGAATATATCAATATATATATATATATATATATATATATATATATATATATATATATATATATATATATATATATATGTGTGTGTGTGTGTGTGTGTGTGTATGTATATATATATATGTGTGTGTGTATGTATATATATATATATATGTGTGTGTATGTATATATATATTACTTGTAGCTTTATATAGATAGGTACCATATTTAATGTAGCGTTGCAACTTAGATCAACAACTGATCAGACTGTAGATGAAGCCTCTTAGATGACTGCTTATGGCTGGATGCAGAATAAAACAACATGGGGAAATCGTCTTAAAAATACCCTTTGTGACAAAGATGATCGCAAACCACAAAATTTTGCAGTCAGAGCGTAATTTTCAAAGGTAGCTCTCCCCGTTAAAATTGAAATAGGTTGACTGAAGAGGATGACGAATTCCTCTGATGCGGAAACACTGAATCAATCTGAACAGGGAAGTCGTCTGTCTGCAGTCTATCTGCATCAGTCTCTCTAAGTGAAACGAAATCTTTTTTATGTTGACTTGAACTCTGTCTCGTCAGATTCACAAAACACTCATCAATTGTAAACAGGTTCCACTTACCTGGGGCCTCCAAATTTGCTACACTCAACCTATTTTCTAGAAATGAAGCTGGTCGCCTCCCAAATGTCGCCAGCTAATAACGTTACAGTAGTTGACTAATATTCATAAAGTTGGTTATTTTTGTTGTTTTGGTCTAGTGGGTAGAGTGTTCGCCAATGGTCTGGGAGACATGGGTTCAATCCCAGGTTGCATCATACCAAAGATTTTTAAAATGGTAATTGATACCTCCTTGCTTAACACTCAGCAATACAAGGTACGTATTGAGGGTAAAGTGGAGCAATCCAGGGAAAGGAGTAGCGCCCTCCCCTACACCTCGCTGTAGTAGCTATTGAAAAGGGAGCCTTCTGGTCGCCCTCGACTACGGTCGCCAAATTTACTTTACTTTTACTAGTTCCATATATACATTACCCATCAAAAGTATCTGGCCCCATTAAAAAAATGTATTTCTAATACTAAAAGTGTTATTTTTAATGAAACAAGTTAAGCACCACAAGGATTTCATATATAATACTGAATCCATGTCTTCCTGAGACACATTAAATACAAATTCAGTAGGATTTAAGACTGCTGATTGTGACGGCCAAGACATCAGTTGAAGGACGTGCTGTTTTTCTTGCTTTTAATGTACTTCTGGGAGAATTTATTTGTATGCTTCGAGTCATTATCTTGCATGAGTTGAAATCCTTGAGACACAAGCTACGTTCCAGGTGGGGCCGGGATGCTGTAGTATGCTATGATTGCTAATCTGATTCAATTTTCCCTTCACCTGGTGCTAATCCCCGACTGTGAAACTAGTAAAAGCCCCTCCTCTGCACTATAAAGGAGACTTCCCCATATTTTACGTAATATGTAATACGGGAGGTTGCAGCTGATTCAGCAAGTCTTCACCGCTCATAGACCCTCCCACTTGACCCAAATATTTCAAACTTTGATTTGTCAGCCCAAAGGAATTAATTCTACTATTCTATTGTCCAGTCTTTGTACGCCTCTATCACCTCGAGCCTTTTGACACTGTTCTGCTTTTTTAACAAAGCTTTCATAACAGCAATTCTACCGACTTCACAAAGTCTTTTCCTCACAGTGAATGTTGACACATTTTTTCACGTCATTGATTTGGTTTGGTGAGATGTTTCGAGCAGTCAGCCTTCTATCAAGCGATATTCTAAGTCTGAGGAAATTATTTTTTCTCTTGTTGCTGTTTTTAATTTATCATCCTTACCTTTAGTCCTTTTTTTTTTTTACTATTTCCTGATGTCTTTTAACAGTGTGATCCACTGTAGTTTACGGAAATTTTATTCTTAATACTAATGAATAAAAACGCGTTGAAATCAATTTTTCAAAATATGTCAGGTTATACTCAAGTCTAAGTTAGTGAAGAATAATTATATTTAGTATAATAGATCAAAACATTGAGGTGCTTTAGTTGTTCGGTTAAAAATAACACTTTTAGAATGAGAAATAAAAAAAATTGAGGTTGGCCAAATACTTCTAGCTGTTAGTATATATATATATATATATATATATATATATATATATATATATATATATATATATATATATCATCTTGTCATGCCATCAGCATGGATATCTATAGCTCTCTCTCTCGCCACTCCTCCCTATCGTTCATCGCTTCTGGTAGGTCTCCAGGGCTACACCCCGTATCCTCACAGAGCTGCTATATGTAGATTCGAGCTGCTTTTGCACGGCTATGTGAAGGAGCCCATTGGAGTCCATAACTTATGAGCACGTCTCTACTCTCCAGCAATGTCCAGCATGTCTGATTCGTCTAATATGGATAGTTTAGGTGATGGGTTGTAGGTAATATATATATATATATATATATATATATATATATATATATGTGTGTGTGTGTGTGTGTGTGTGTGTGTGTGTGTGTGCAACTTCTAAGTAAAATTATCACAATGCGTGCTTTTGATTACGTTTGGTATTTCTTAATCCTATGTATTGCAAAATATTTTGAAATAAATTTTATTGATACAATCTTTTTTTTTCTAAAATCTTTTTTTAAATCGATCAAAAGGATTCAAATTAAAAAATTGTATGGGCACGTTAAAGAAACTAACCAGTTCTAAAAACACTTAAAAAGCCCAGAGAAAAAGCAAATGCAATAAAAACACACTCTTTCTGGTCCAAACACTTATAAGATGTATTTTAATATATCCAATATAATTTCAATAACATCACAGATGAAGCAATCATATGCACTGGTTTAGTGTATCATAACAAACAAATAACTTTTTAGAATTTCTTTTAGAAATTACTTCTCATTTGCTGATTGCAATACAATTGGTTTTTTTTCTTTCTTTGATGCTCCTTATTTTACGGCTAAAACCAAGTAATCAGACGCAAATTATCAATTTGTTCAAATATTTATAAGTACTATATGCACAGACATATGATTATTCACCAGTCAACAGATATACATTAGCTGTAAATTACTTAGAGAGATACAAATTTGCAAATAAATTAATGTCTACAAAATAGATTTCTTTGAAGAATATATTTTTCTGTCCAAAATGTCGATAAAAACATTAAATTCGATGAATACGATTTATCGTCAGATATTTTTGCAATATTTCGGTTTTCTCACTGGTCATCTTCGGAATCATTTTGATTTGGCGTAGTCATAAATTAACACATCTATCTCTACTAAAGATTGGAGTTTGGCACAATGTTAATTTTTAAAGCGAATGTCCGAAAGGACAGGATGGCAGAATTCTGTTCTAAAAATACCTTTTCTGCGTCGACATTCTACTCATATTTGGGCACCTGGGACACAAAATAATGAACTTGACCCTATCTAATTTAGACAAGATGGTAGATCCTGCACGGGAGCGAAGACAACTAAAGCCAAGTTCACTTATAATATTCCCCTGTCATATTTCTAGGACAGGTAAATTTCGATTTTGAGTAGGCACTGTATGAAAAGACAAAGCCTTGACTTGTTCATAGATCTATTTTAAAGTATTTTAATCTCACGCATAAGAATTTCCTATTTATCTTTCCTTCAGCACTGGGCTATTTTAATTAATCTTTGTGAGGTATGTTGGTGCAGTGGTATATTTGAAGTCGACAGAATCAATAATATGACTAGACTTTTCTATTTGGAAGAAAACATGTTCTCTCATATTCATTCTTCTACAACATTCCCTCATATCGTTTGTTTTCGATGTTCCAGTCTTGATAAGACTTCCATTAAAATACTTATATATATATATATATATATATATATATATATATATAGAGAGAGAGAGAGAGAGAGAGAGAGTTATGATAGATAGATAGATAGATAGATCGAGAGAGTTATTATGAATTTCACCAAAGCCATTTGATTATATAAGGTCGATTTTTAGAAATTATTTTGATGAAATATGCATATCTATATATAATGTAAAATTATATATTTAAATAAATGTATATATGTGAAGAAAAATTGATAACAAGGTAATCCAAGTAGAAGGAGAGATTTATTGAGAAGCAAAGTCGACACTTTAGCGTTTCGGTACTAGTAAACCATCATCAGGACTATAAGGGATGATATTAGTGATGATAAATCAACGATGGATTTTTAAACATGCAAAATACAAAAACCTAGAGAAAATTTGTATAACATATATATGATTGCTAAACATGCTTTACCTTTCCCAATAAGTGTCTGAGACTTGTCTTTCCTGATAAAAGCACAGTGACAAAGGAGATGGAGAATTGATTTTGTGTGACACCCACGAAATATGCTGTATATGCAACAATTTTTAAATGAGATAATTTATTAATGTCTCCCTGTATCTAAGAATAAGACAGTTGAATTTCCAATGATATTTAGGATTCGCATATAGAGACAGTTACACACACAGACACACACACACACTCACATACATGCACAATAACACGTGTGTGTTATGTGGTTATAAATATAATTGATGCGTACATGTATTTTTGGTTCATGGGTAGAAATCATTCTTTAATGGCATATCAAACTTCATGGGTTAAATAATACCAAAACCATTTTTGTAGAAGAAAATAGTGGTACTATTTAACCCATAGCTTGCAGGGAATAAGAAGATTCATACCTTTGTCATGTGTATTTATCCGAAAGGGAATATAATAACGCTTATTTAAATATCACAGTCCTATACGTTAGCCAAAACGAAAGTAAGCCGTTAAACGAAGAAACCAAATTAGAAATCTGAATTGTTATCGTTAAATATAGATATTTTTCTATGAAGTAATTCAAACTGTTATCCTCAATATTGTTGTTTTTATCACAAAATTCTGGTTATTGTATTCAATCAACATCAAATGTTTGTTGTATTCAGTCACTTTTAAGAGTCATTTAATATTAATATTTATTACCTCACTTAGAATTTTGACACTTTTTCCATGAAGACGTTTTCTTTGTCGACAGAACTTTCGACAAATGGCTAGCTTAATTATTTGTACGTTGGTTATATAATGAATTCGACAATAAATGTATGACCTACACGTCAAATTGAGTCAAAGATGCACTTTGGCACATGCGATGACATTTCTAAACAAATAAGATTTCAGGGGTTGGGGGATGCATGTTCATTGATTGATATTAGGTAGTTGCCGCAAACCACTATAAGTGTTGCCCAGTCGGTTGGGGTTGTAGAATTTACCGACAGTTTCCCTGCAAAGGATCAGCAACGAGTGTTCTGGATATGACACCTAACAATCTCATGGTGAGGTTCCAGTTATGCTGGAGCTTTGGGGTATGTACCCCTTCATTGCCATCGCTCCCAGGTCCAATCTGCCCGGGAGTGGTAGCACCTGATAGGGTCATATCTATGGGTCAAATTGAACTAAACTGTGTACTTATACTAAACTGAATTGCTTGAAATAGACCTGTTTCTACATTAAACTGAACTGTTTTGACGTACTGTTTGTAAACAAAAACTATACTTATTCTAAACTGAGTTGCTTGAAATTTATTTCGGCGTTAAATGACCCGAAAAGGATTGATATGTCGTAAAACCAAACCAAACCAAACCACTATATGTGAAACTTGTGACCGGCTGTGAAACCTACAACAAAAAGTAAATTAAGAGAACTATTACGGTTGGCGTGAGAGATGGTCTAGCACAAGTGTGTCTAGTCTTTTCCTCCTCCGAAGTTTTTCGGGAGCTTGCAAAGACACGTTGATATGTGTTTTGTTGTAGAAAATAAAAGCAACGTAAGTAGTCAATTTTAATTTTTTTCTCGTCTTTCAAGGGTAGTTGGAGTTTCGGAAAGGCAATAATATTCTTTGCTTTTCGCAAAATGAAAGTTTGAAAACCTGCTATGTAAGAGCTGATTCGAAATAGAAGCAGCCGATAAAGTAGACGATTAAGACTTTAAAAAAAAATTCGTTAATGAAGTTAAAGAAATAAAAAAAAAAAGTTTTCCTCGTCATTATGAAAAATAGCTATCAAGGGATTTTTATTCCTGTTCGTTATCAAGTGAAAATATGAGATATCTTTCAATCCGAAATAACCATTGACCAGAGTTTGATCCAAAGCAAGTCAGATTTTTTTTACCTTTCAAATCTGCAGCTCGGTTGGCGTGTCTTTCAATATGCTTATTATTACCAACAAATATAGGCGTCGTTAGTATGAAACAAAACTGAATCGGATGGTTCTACTTTAGGAGATCTGGGGAGAGACGGAAACCCTTTCATTACTATTGTTCTTGGTCCCCCTATGACTCTGAGTGGTGATAACTAATAGAGGTCCATCTATGGGTCAAATAGATCTGTTTAAGCATTATATTCATTCGATGTGATCGTGTGCAAGAAAAAAAATCTTCAAAACTACTATACAAAAAATATAAACATGAACATACAATTAATACATTTCCCTAACTGCTGGGCATAAGATAACCCAAGACGAGTTGAAATGTCGTCAAAATCAACCAATTAACTAGCTGTTTCATTAATAATGTTGTAGTTATCACTTTTACAGTTCAAAAATCGAGGTAAAATTATAATGTCGCTGTTGTTTTATAAGGATCCCAAAATCTAAAATTTTTGCCGGTAAAATCATTAAATGTCTATTTAATTCAACCAAAAGGAGTTAAAAATTCACTTTTGACCTTTTTCCCTTGATTCTTTTTTAGCTTTTAAAAGAGACAGACACAGAAGTAAAATAAATGTTTCATCCGAGACGATCACAGACAGGTAACATGTAGATAAGAATCTTTTACTTATAAGACTGGGAATTGATTCACACCTACAAAGATAAACCATTCATACACTCACATATATCTCCCAGCGCACTATACTTACAAAATTTCTTTTATATACTATACACAATTAAGAAATACTCAAATACGCCATTTCAACCACGTAAATAATAAAATAATAAAACCTCGAATGTATATTTCACTATCGATTCACTCTTATCATTTCTCACATAACAGTGTTGTATATTTCTGATGTCATAGGTCACAACTTGTATATTCACCTTTCTTTATGCTTATCAGTGATCAGTGTCCAGTGCTAATGAAAAAAAAGTGTCTGTATCAACAGTCTATGAAAAAAACCTCAAAAACAGTAGACAATATCATTCTAGTTGAACAATATCCTTCACTATGTTTAATCCAAAAACAAGTGATTTATTTTCTTATTTATTTTAACGGCATGACGACCCATCTAAAAAATTTTTTCAGACAAGATGTAAGGGAATCGAATTCATTGAAAGTTTATATTTACATTTAGTTGTTTGGAGAGGGTCGGGCTTCCCAGGGCTTCCCACACAACAGGAGTAACGCCCTCATGTCCATACAAGGTTACGGGACTAGTAAGAGTTTGGTTTGGTTTGGTGTGGTTTAATGTCATATCAATCGTTGCTGGTTATTTAATGCCAAATCCTGTTTTTATACATGCATTAAATATAGGATTTGTAAACGTTTTGTCGATACACTCAGTTAAACGATCAAATCGTTCTATTTCTAACAATTCAATTTAGCATGTGTCAACAAATTTAAATGCTTCCAAGTATTGCTAGGTATCACTAACAATTCAATTAACCAGCAATAATTTGTTTATACAAAGTTAAATGACCAAAGAGTCCTATTTTAAACGATTCAGTTTAGCATGACATTTGTTTGCACTCATTTTAAATGTCAAACAGATGGTATTTGACCCATAGATAGGAGCTTATCAGGTAGTAACACTCAGGGTCAAAGTTGAAAAAAAAAAAGAGTCGGCAATGAAAGGGAACTGGGAATTCCCCAAAGCTCCTGCATTACAGCAGTTTCACCATCAGATTGTTCAATGTCATATCCAGGACACTCGTTGGGTTGGGTGTTACCTCTCTGCAGATATGCAGTCGGTGCATTCTGTAAACCTAGCCGACTGGTTTAAAAAGAGAGAGAGAGAGAGAGAGAGAGAGAGAGAGAGAGAGAGAGAGAGAGAGAGAGAGAGAGTTGTCGCTTAAGAGTTTTTATTTTTTCACAGATGATATCAAGAATTCTAGTCTAATTCAACTAATTTTCACACTGCTGCGTGGCTTCGAGTATCCCTCTCTGATATCAACATTCGATACATAATTATATAATTACGAGAAACTATTTTTATCTATCTATTTTTGTCTCTTATTTGCGTATATTTTTAGGATTACAAAGGACCAATAATAATCCTTAGTAAACAAATATAGCCTCAAGTAACAAAACTTAATGCAAATAATTTACAGATATTTGCAATCATATATTTATATATGCCCAACCCCTCTGCTCGGGCAGGATATGACACAAGGTTATTTTTAAGCAGAGTTTAACGGGTTTGAATTCAGAGTTTTCCTTCTCCCACACTAGTTGCCTCACCAAAGCTGGAGAACCTAGTCTGTCCTACTATTTACCCATAGCTGGAGGGAGGATAACTGGATTCATACCTTTCCTAAGGGTATTAGTGCTATGTGAAATACAATCAGTCTCGTCCAGGATTTGAACTCGTGTCGCCGTGTCCATTTTATACGACGATAACCATTACACCACGGGCACCTCCCCAATGCTATCATATATTACTATCTAAGAGTAAAATATTTCGGACAAATCTATTTGATCTTTAGATGGGAATTTAACCGGTTCTACCATTCTGGGTCTGAATGAACGGGGAGTAATGACCATGAAAGGGTACTCCCAAATCGGCAGATCTTCAGAGCTGGAGTTATACTATCAGAAGCAGTCATAACCTTGAGACCCCTTTTTAACTTGGGGCTTTGTTATCTTTATTTAGGGGATGTAGTTGGTATATTCTAAACCATGATAACAGGGCTAAAAGATAAATATGGCGACACCATGATGTTATTGTAAAGAAATCCCAATATCATAAGAACCATAGAGATGGTAGATATTTTACTTTTTGTTCAGAAAACGAATAAAGGTAAGACTTCACAGAGAAGGAAGAAAAAAAACATTTCTGTCCTTCATAATATATAACAGGCACATAGTATGCTTTCACAGAGAGTATATGTACACGAGGAGAAAATGTTGTAATCTGCTTTTGTTATCTCTATCCGATATATCTTTATTTTAACATTTATCAATAGCCATCTAAAGAAAGTGACTTGAATGATAAAAAAGGAAAATGCGACAAAATTTCACTATTATCGATATATCCATTATCCTTGTGAGGTATATATCTATTTTAATCCCCTAAACAAAATAAATAAATAAATAAAAAGATGAGATGAAAGAAAAAGAAAGTGACGTCTGTGTATTTGTAAAATGACCACTACACATGGGTTATATATATTTTTATGTCTATCGAACTAACGAGCGAATAAAAGCCACGATTGGTTTGGTTTGGTTTGATTTTTTTGTTTAATGGCATAATAACCTTCGTGGGTTATTTAATACTAAAGCTATCGTTGTTGAAGGTCAGTAGTAGTACTATTTAACAAAGAGCAGTGAGTGATAAGAGGATTTATACCTTTTCCATGGATATTAGTCCAAAAGTGAACGTAATATCAGGACTAGATTTCGAACATGCTTACTAAGATTTCACAGCCCTCAAGTTAGCCATTACTTTCTGCTGAAAGTTATGACCTGAAACAGAAAGAAACTAGTAACACTTATATATATATATGAAACATTTTTCTCACTTCTACATATGAGCTGAAATGTGAAGAAAAAAGTACCTGTACTATATATATATATATATATATATATAATTTATGATTATTACTTTTTTATACACACACACACACACATATATATATATATATATATATATATATATATATATATATATATATATATATATATATATATATATATATATATATAACATTTTTTAACATACTTATCTCAGTGTCATAACAATAAGTTGCACGGTTTTTGAAAAAATAACTGTTTCGTGACTCAACCAATGTTCTTACTTATAAGGTTGGTCGATAGGCCCCGTTTGGAGTACTTCATTGGGTGCCCCTTTGATATGGCCTTGTGCCACATCTAAGCAAAATGCTTAGTAAATTACTAACACTTTTGGAGTACTTCTCTGATTTAAGATAAAACATTTTTATAGGTATTTATTCATTATATATATATATATATATATGATGAATAAATACCTATAAAAATGTTTTATCTTAATATATATATATATATATATATATATGATGAATATGATGAATATCTTAATATATATATATATATATATATATATATATATATATATAAACTATCCATGTGGCATATATATTTACTTCTATCCATTCAGCTAAAAAGTAAATGGAAATATGAAATGTAAGATAAAGAAAGCGAATACGACAACACATGTCAACTCATAAAATATCCACTACTCGCGTGGTATATACATTTATCCCAATAAACTTTACGAAAGAATTGAGACAAGAGATAAAAGAGACAAAAAAGGAAAATGACGATATTTATATAATTATAAAATATCAAGTACAAGCATGTTACGCATATCTATCCCTGTCGGCTTAAGGAAAAAATAAGGATGAGATGATAGAAAATAGAAAGAAAAAGATTATGGCATTCGTATACGTATAAAATATTCACTACTTTCGTGCTACGCATATCTAAGTGTTCACATTCGATTAGAGAATGGTTTCGTAAGAGCTAGAAACTGAAAATACGTAACAGTATTCGTGAATTCACAAAATATCCGATGTTCCCTTGGTACAATGACTGATCTTTCTCCGCTTTGAACGAAAAGGTCATTGCTCCCGCCTACTTGAAAGATCCTTCGTAATCATAGAGTACACGATTTCAAAATCTCTGCCGATTCAACTAGTGAAAGGACAAAGAAACGTTCGTAAAATAGGTGTGGTGCGTTATAAAAACGCTAACATTCCCTACACGCAGAAGTTATCTATCTATCTATCTATCTATCTATCTATCTATCTATCTATCTATCTATCTATCGATTTCTCTCTCTCTCTCTCTCTCTCTGTCATAAAATAATCGCATTTTAAATAAAATTTTCTGTGAAAACGCCTAAAAGGTTGAACTTTCAGTATGACCTTTGTGTGCACATATGCACGTATGAGTGTGTGTGTGTGTGTGTGTGTGTGTGTGTGTGTGTGTGTGTGTGTGTGTGTGTGTGTGTGTGTGTCCTTGCAGTATGTTAAAAAAATTATCGATCTGAAGCTTTATTTTAATAAGCCATTTCTAAACAGCAAACGAAACATAAATTTTCTTTTAGATGATACGTTTGGTATTCCATACACATATCCCCTCGAGTTTTTGATTGGTCGATGCACATTTAAAACTAATCTTTTGATGTGTTATAAAACTTAGTTGCCGTATTTCTAGATGTATCCTTTACATCTTCAAACATCTTATGGTTTGTTGAAAAATAGGAAAATAAATTGCTCAGTAGAAGGTCTGCTGATTTTAGACGGTACTGCACTGGTATAATCCCGTGTTTCAGAGAAAATTACAATTAAAAAAGTATCAAAACAGGCAATGAAAAAGTCAGATAAAAAAATCCGAGAATTTTTCCTGCCTCGTCGTCTCGATATCATTCACTTTATTACATAAGTACCTGTGATGTTCATACATCTTCATTTAAATTTAAAACTTCACTATTAGAGCACGTTATCTTTCAGTTTCTATATTTTTGATGCCACACAGTATACATACGTACATAGGAACAAGTATGCATACAAATGCATATATATATATACGAATATACAGTCAAGCATATACAATAAAGATAAAGAGATTAAATAGAATAGATTCAATTTTATCTTTCATTCATGAGAACAAAAAAGAAAAGGGAAGTTGCAGACGAGTTGACATGTCTGAAAATATTGTAACTTTTCTTTCTTTCTTTTACGATTATCTATGCGGCAATTCAGCATTAGAATAAATGCGGGTACAAGCAAAATATAATTTGCAGGTTGAGTGCAAAAAGCAAATGGAAATAACAGGTATGCCTGACATCATGAATAAAATGTTCTTTCCAAATAGGATTATTGTATTTCGCCAGATCTAAACATGATTCGATAAAAAAAAAGTCCACCTGTTTTATAGCATCCATGTGTATGTAGTCACGTTTTAGTAATTTTCTAAGCTTTTTTGCTTATGTGTGGTACAAGGTCGTGTAAATGAGACACCCAATGAAACTCGAATTCACTCGTGAAGGTTTTCTAGTTATCTTGCTAACCATTTAACCACCCGAGCCGCCCTAGTCGCATTTTATTTATCTTCATATGTCTTAATGTTTATATATGCTAACATAAATAAATAAAAAAAATAGTATTATATACATTTGCTGGTGCAAGCAAAACTGCTTGGCAGCCAACAAGATAATAATCAAATAATAATTCTGGGGTATCGGTGCCAGTGCATCATTACTTCAAACCCAGAACGTGTCAGCAGTATCTTATGAAACCATCAGACTTCGTCATTTTTTTTGTCATGCCTTGGGAATACCAGATCAAACAAAATGCAGCCATTTCGCACAATCTTTTGCTGTTTTCACACGAAGGTTCATTTCCTGTTTTCATCTAACGTTTATGATTCTATTATTTTACTCCTTGCAGATTTTTTGTAGTAACGTTAACTAGTGATCTTTCACTGGAGTCTGAGTGACATCAAGTCTTCTCAAGTCTCTTTTTGCAGTAACGTTAACTAGTGATCTTTCACTGGAGTCTGAGTGACATCAAGTCTTCTCAAGTCTCTTTTTGCAGTAACGTTAACTAGTGATCTTTCACTGGAGTCTGAGTGACATCAAGTCTTCTCAAGTCTCTTTTTGCAGTAACGTTAACTAGTGATCTTTCACTGGAGTCTGAGTGACATCAAGTCTTCTCAAGTCTCTTTTTGCAGTAACGTTAACTAGTGATCTTTCACTGGAGTCTGAGTGACATCAAGTCTTCTCAAGTCTCTTTTTGCAGTAACGTTAACTAGTGATCTTTCATGGAGTCTGAGTGACATCAAGTCTTCTCAAGTCTCTTTTTGCAGTAACGTTAACTAATTGTTTCTTATTAACTGGTAAATTTTTACCCTTTAACCCAGAGGGTGAAGAAGTTAACTAAGCTTATTTGGGGTGGGGATATTTTTCGCTACATAAAAAAAGGGATGGAAACAATATTGGAGTTTTTTTTTAATAGTCTTTTCATCACTTATAGAAATTAAAAAATCCCCTATCCCCCGCGATATCGTTTCCGTCCCTTTTTTATTTAGCGAAAAAAATCTCCACCCTCTCCATCTGATTTCCCTACAAAAAATAGAAAATAAAAAGTTGATAACAAGTTACTTTGCCGCTATCTCTTGTCGTCTGTAATGCTTGCTGATCCGGATGTTGGTGATCATTTTTTGTTAAATGTATATAACAAAGTAATCCCCTCCCAAATTCAAGAATATTGGGGGGTTCTTGAAAATTTCTTCTTTGGGGATATTTTTTTCTGCCTGTTTACATATATGCACAAAAAAAAGTAGAATCTGATTTTTAGTTTTTGCTAAAATAGGATGGATTAAAAGGTAAAAAATTACTATTCATCTATTATGTAATTGGTTCTTATTGTATTATCTTGAGATTCAGCTTCTCTCTCTCTGAAGATTTCCCCTTCTTAGCCATGTCCACGTCTTCTAGTGTGCAATCTCGGCTGTCAGTCGTTTAAGTATCCATTCAGTTGTTTTTTCCCATTTCCGTTTTATAGTTTTTTGTTTGTGCTTATGTTGTCAATGTTGTTATTGGCTTTTGCAATTAGTCTTTCAAAGCTCTTTTTAGAGTGTTTCTTGTAGTGATGTTTTGACATCATCCTCAATGTTGGCGAGTCTTTTTTTCTTCTTTTCTTGAGGCATAATATGTCTTCATCATCTCTCGGGTATAGGTCCTAGTGTATAATCATCAATTTTATTTTCCTTTTTCTGAATTCTTCCATTGTCCATTTAATTTTTTTTTTTCATGTACCTAACAAGGTGGACTGTCCTAGTTCTTATTTTCCGCTGATATTTCTGTAGCTGAATTTATTTTCGTCAAGTTTTATAGTTTTTTTTGTTGTTGTAGGGGGGGCGTTTTTCTTATTTTTCTTTTATCTCTGCTTGTTTGATGTTATTCTCTTCCAATATTTCAAAATACTCGTAATTTTCCGTTTCTGCCAGCTTTAGGATATTTTCCTGATTGTTTAGATTATTTCCCATGTTGTTTCTCTCTTTCAACTTTTTTTGTTTAATGCCAAATTCCATCCCAATATGTTGGCTATATATTCTTGATGTCTGTAACTGGGATTCTAATTTTTTTCTCTTTTAGTAAATATCTTGATTCCGTCTATACACATGTGCTGGTTTATCTTTTCCTGTGATTTTCTAGATTTGTTGCTCCTTGTATTTTTCCCAAGTATATGATTGAGTGGGATCATTACTATTACAAATTATAATGTAGAGAGAGAGAGAGAGAGAGAGAGAGAGAGAGAGAGAGAGAGAGAGAGAGAGAGAGAGAGAATTCTACAAGAATAGTCCTCTTTGGTTATTCACCTCGGTAAGAGTTTGTCCTGATACAAGATATATTCTATTTTCCAACTTCCCATGACCTTCGTGATAAAGTTTATGATTTTGTCGGATATTTTATACATTTTTAGACATTGTATTATTCAACTTTGCGTGTCTATTTCATAAAGCTTTTTATAGTCAATCCGTGCCTTGGCTACATTATTCCGCCTTGTTCCCTTGCGGCATCGTTTCTTTTCTTCCGATAATAGTCTGCGGCATACCAGTGAATAATAATTTTTTTCTCTAATCTGTGCAGTTAGAATTTTCCATATCATCAGTAAACAAATAATCGGTCAAGTTTGCTGGGGATGGGAAGTTATCTCTTCGTCATCCATTTAAGAATGCTTACTTATAGTTTAAGCATAGATGTGATGCTAAATTCTGTTCTTCAGCTTGCACTTCTTGAGCATATTCCTCACGACTTACCTCTTCACATATTTCTCATGGTCAGAAAACCACTGTTTCCTCGAATTCATCTTCTCTTGCTCAGCAAGACTTAGACTTGAATTAAATTTTATGGTTTCTGCCAAAATTTCGATTATTCTATTCTAATAACCCGTTTTTGAAAGATTGCTTTAGAAATAAGAGAGGATTAAATATTTGTTATTCTTTCTAGTCAATTTTTCCCTTTGTGTTTTTCAGATGTCCTGTTGCTTTCGTCTTTGCTTATGTACCTGGAGATGAAACAGTCAACATTAGCAGACATCTGAGTTGTTCCCCAGAGGCTTATTAACGGAGTACTTGCCGATCATGATACTCAGATCAGTCAGAAGAATCCCATATTGATTTGGATTTGTGTTTGGTATTTTTCATGAATACAATATTGTGGCTATACCAGACCCAAGGATTATTATTTATTTTTTCTTCTCACAGACGCTACCTGGTATTTTTCCAAGAAAGAGGAGCCTTCAGTGGGACCCCCACTAAAAAAGAAAAATATATTTGTATTTACACCTTTAAAATTTCCAAGTTTTAACGTAGTATAACCTCAATGACCATCTTTTATTTTAATCTGATTTTGTGCGTTATTATCTGTCATTCTTATATCTGTCACTAGTTTTTCTGGTGTCTTTTTTACTTTTATCAACGTTTCGATACTTTTCAGAAGAATGAACTTGGGATTTGAATCCGATCACCAGTAATTAAAAAAACAAACTACTGAGAGTTTAAAAACACATTTTTCCAGTTTTTTCATTTCGTCCTTGCTTCTCTAGAAGAGCCCTGAATATCTTGTTGTCTTGTATAGTTTGTCAGAGAGCAGGCAGATGGCCATACAGCTGCTGTTCTTTGGGGTGCTGAATCTAGGACTTGTTCAGAACAACACGCAATATTCTTGTGTAGTTGCCATCTAGCTTTTTCTCAATATGTTTTGTTAGTTTCTATGTGGTGCATGCATATAGTAGTATGGACACAGCAACAGCTTGGAAGAAAATCCATTTTATTTTATCGAATAGAACAGATTTCTAATTAATCGATAACATGCCTATAGCATTCGCTAAGCGTATGTTGATATCATTTCAGCAGATGAGATTTTGCTGCCGAAGCATATTAACTGGTTTATCAGTTACAGATGCTTGCCACCTAGAGTGGAGATGGTCCCATTTCGATTAAAACACATGTACTCTGTTTAATTTGTGTTATCGTAGAAGCCAATAAATCATGTTACACACTCTTGGTTTTGCAGAAGTTATTCTAATTGGGCTGGTGTATTATCAAGGAGTGCTAGGTTGTCTGCGAGGTCTTTGTCTGTCATTGTTTCTACGAGACAACGTCGGCTTCTTGCCTTTGTTAATGTGAAAGCTGTTTTTTTATCAAATCAATGAATATTCAAAGTACGTAATCAAGGTCGAGTATAAACAAATATGGTTATAATCTATCTCTTTTCAAAATACGTGTGACAATGTCAAAGAACTCGGTGTCTTCATCAAGAGAGCAAAACTGTTTTCGTGTTTTTGTAAGGCATCAAAATAACAGTAACAGTTTCTTTGAGGAGACCATATGCAAAAGGTATTGGCTGCATTTCATCTCTGTGTTAAGAATCGAATGCCCTTGGCGAAATCTTCTAGCATAAGAGTTGGTATGACATTCTTTGCTCGTACTCCTTTGTTGATTCCATAGATTCTCAGAATCTGTGAGGTTATTGAGCGACTTTTTCGAAAGCTATTTTGATTTTTCCGAATTCGATTTCGAGTGGGATCCGATTGAGAAGCAAGGTAATATAAACCTAAGCATCACGCAGATTTCGGGGAGGATAAGAAAATGAAAGAACTTTAACACATTTGCCATGATGGTTAAATATTTTGTTTTCTGGTTCGGTTGGGCCACGACTTTTTCGGGCAGCTGTCAAGTTAGCTTAAATCTTTGAGCGAAAATGTAGTAAAGTCAAATTGGCAAGTTCAAGCTAGTAGACCAAATGTAAACAAAATAGAGTCATATCTTTTCACAAGTTTGATTGAGTAAATGAAAACAGTGAATTTGGAAACATGAGATGATAAAATAATTTCATCATCATCATGTCGTGCTGGTAGCACGGATATCCCTGACCCTCTCTCGCCACTCCTTCCTATCTTTCATCGCCCAAGGTAGATCTTCAGGACAACATCCCGTATCCTCACATAGCTGCTGAATGTATGTTCGTGCTGGTCGTCCTGCTTTTGCACGGCCATGTGTGGGGGTCCGTAAGAGTACATCTCTTATGAGTTCGTCCCTGCTCCTCCAGCAGTGTCCTGCATGTCTGGTTCGTCTAACTTGAATAGTTTTCGTGATAGGAGGCAGGTGGCCGTACAGTTGGTGTCTTGTGGGGTGTTGCCGCCAGGACTTGTTCAAGATTGCACGCAGCATTCTTGTGTAATTGCCGTCTAGCTTCTTCTCCAGCCGTTTTGTTAGCGTTCATGTAGTGCACCCGTATAGCAGTATCGATGTGACCGCTGCCTGGAAGAAACTGCGTTTCATTTTATCGGTTAGGTCTGATTTCCATATAATCGATAGCCTATTGATAGCTGTCCATGCTTTCGTTAACCTCGTTTCGATGTTCTTTTTCGGTTGATTCGACGCTGCTCCCTAGGTAAGTGTATTTGTCTACTAGTTTAAGAGGGGTTCCTTCTAGAGTGGAGATGTCCCCCGTTTGATTATAGCACATATATTCCGTTTTGTGTGCATTAACATAGAGGCCTATGCCTGCCGCTGCTCGTTCCAAACTATGCAGTAGTGTTTCGGCTTGGTTGGGTGTATTTGCCAGTATCGCTATGTCATCGGCGTAGTCGGCGTCGGTAATTATTTTTGCGGGGTACCTTCTGCTTCTTTTCTTCGTCAGCTCGAAGCCATTCTCTCTGATTTTGTCAATCGATGTTCTAAGTACGTAGTCTAGACAAATGATAAAGAGGTACGGAGCCAGCGTGTCCCCTTGTAGTACTCCTGCTACAATGTCGAAGTATTCTGTGTCTCCATCTGGTGATCGTACTTTTACTTTAGTGTTTCTATAGAGAATCGTTATTACTGCTACGGTTTCTTTAGGTATGCTGTACGCTAGAAGGATTTGTTCCATCTTTCCTCTGTGAATGGAATCGAAGGCCTTGGTAAAGTCGACAAATATTAATGTCGCTTGTAGGTTTTTTGCCAGTACACCTTCAAGGATTCATGGGATGGTTAATATTTGTGAGATCGTGGATCTATTTCTTCGGAAGCCATTTTAGTTTTTCCTAAGTATGTTGTCGATTTTGGGTTCTATGCGGTTTCGTAGTAGGGCATTGTAGATTTTGGCTATGGATGTAAGTGTTATGCCTCGTTAGTTCTTGGCTAATCCGAGGTCCCCCTTTTCAGGGAAGGGGGGATGCATCCCTTCATCCATCTATCTATAGGATTTTGATTGTATACTGCGTTGCAGTGTCGGAGCAGTATGTCGTCGAATTGTCTGGTCTTCCATACTTCTGGGGGAATCTCATCAAGCCCTGCAGCTTTCCTATTTTTAATTTTTCTGAGAACCGAGTCGAGTTCTTCTTGTGTGAATGGTCCTAGTTTAATGTCTAATTGTTTACTAATTATTCTGGTGATTGGTTCATGTGTTATTTTCGGTGGGTTTCCTAGTAGGTTTTCGAAGTGCTGTTTCCACAGTTTTATTCTTTCTTGTTGGTTTGCTGCTTTCAGTTTTGCTTTGGCTGCGATCTTTCTTCTACTCACTTCGTTTATTGTTTGCCAGGCTATCCTAGATTATCTATCTTCCACCGAGTCTGTAATCTTATCTATCAGATTTTGAATGTATTCTAGCAATATGATATCACCCTACCGATATCCTGAATTTAGATGTATAAAAATTAGCGAATTTTGAAAAAGTTGTCAGTCGGTCAGTTTCACTTGGGTCGGTTAGAAGTTGGCGTTCAGAGAGTTCAGTCGGGTGTGAGCTGTCCCTTTGTGTCTGTTCATAGACCCTTACAGATTTTCTTTATCTCTCTTTCTCTCTATCTCTATCTATCTCTCTCGTTCTATTGCATGCAGTCTGAAAATCGAACAATAAATGATTGTTAATTGTTAAGGGAGAGTTCTTGTCTTTAAGTTGCCAACACCTTGGCAACTTTGTTCTAACCGTCAGAAGAAGATCCAGGTGGATTGTGTGATTCGCTCTCAGTGGATCTTTCAAAAACAGCATGGTCACAGAGAAGATTGATAAACAAACTATCTGGAAACGTATTTTTCGCCGTTAACAGGATAATACCTCAGTAAAAGTACTGTGACAACTATAGTACCGCATTTGGTGCTGTTAACAGTATAAGACCAATCATTATTATTACATTTGGTACTGCAAATGTTGTGGTGCAAAACGGTATTACATTTGGCGCTTGTATTGGAGTTGGTAGTTGTGACTGCGATATTGTTATAGTGGTGCCGTACCAAGATATTGTCACAATTAGTACCCAAACAATAGCGTTAAAGTGGTAGCCGACTCCAGAACATAATATCACCTTTGGTCCCGGAAGAAGCGATAGTGTTATAATTGGTGCCGGGCCAAAACATAGTACTATATTTCGTACCGTGCCCAATATAAGTGACCAGACAGTGCAAAACATAGAGTTATATATAGCTCTGGACTATACAATCGTATTACATTTGGGGCCTGAAAATCCATGGCACTGCCACAAATACGATTCGACCCTGAAAACCCACAGCCAAGCTATGCTACTACTTTTGATGCCGTGAAAACATAATAAAGATGGTTTGATACCAAACTGATATGATTATAAAGTATTTATCGCACTATACAAAACTATTTAGATCAATTTAAAGTCGGGTACTTGTTTCTTAAATTAAAGCCAAGAAATTGACAACTGCAATCAGTTGTCTTTACTGCTTGCTGTAAAACGAACTGCGGACGATTAACACTTGAAGACTTTCAGAATTAACGAAGCACAACACATATTTTGCAATTCATTTGCTAAAGAAATATAGAATAATGTAAAATTCTAAAATAGTTTTCATACAACCTAATAATATTGTCGTGAATCCTGAATTAAATTTGACAATATAAACCTGTACGTATACACATACATAGTTCCATAACAGACATGTCATAGAAATGTTCACATTTTTAATCAAACTTATATATATATATATATATATGTGTGTGTGTGTTTGTCTATGTATATATATGTTTGTGTGTGTGTGTGTTATGTATATACACGAACAAATCAATACTTTTAGACTCACGCCGGCATTCTCTCTCACACATATACACGCACACACACACACCCCATAGTAGTTTAGAAGAAAACAAAAATACAAGACAGCCAAAGAGTGGCTTCTATAGATGAGAATAAAAACAGCCATCGAAAGATAACCATGACCCACACTCAAACCACATGCATAAACCGCATCGCTCTTCGCACGGGTAAAAAAGGGGCGTGTTTTGCTGAGGTTGGAGCCCTGGCCTCAGTTTTCAAAAAATCAGCTACAGAGCTCAAACAACAAAAACTACTAAAATGTAAACAAACAATACAAATAGCAACATTTAACGTTAGAACTTTAAATAGAACAGGTCAACTACCAGGGCTGACTACATCGGCCGTAGAACATAAGATAGACATAATATGCATAAAAAAACACAGATGAATGCATACCGAAGATAAATATCACGATACTGGCAATGGATGAACGCTAGCCACTGTATAAGCATGGAAAAACTCTGTCAATGCCACAGTAGGAGGGGTAGGAATGCTTACAGGACCAAGAGCGTTAAAAACACTTAATAGCATTGAGAGAATACAACCTAGGATGATGGCAACCCCAGAGCAACTATCATCTCCTGCCACAGCCCAAACAATGTAAGTGTAGCATCTGAACTAGTCGCTTTCTACGATGAGCTATCCTCACTAGTGCGTAGCATACCGAAACATAACGTACAATTCATTGGCGGAGATATGAATGCCCGAATCGGGAAAAACGGAAACAACAGATACACCCTTCACAACACATCAAATAAGAATGGACAATAGCAAACAAAATTCATGATAGAAAATAGATCAACATGCCTCAATATAAACTATCAAAAAAGGAGGGAAAATTATGGACCTACACATACGCGAACAATAGTAAAGCACAGATAGACTACGTCTTTATAAACAAGAAATAGAAAAATAGCGCGATGAATTGCGAGGCATACTCCTCTTTCGAGGGTGTGTCCTTCGATCACCGAATAGTCACGGCAAAGATACGACTAAGGCTACGAAAAAACGCCACACGAACAGCGACCACCGATCACTATGATTGGGCCCTTCTAAACAACAGAGATATTAGAGATAAATATGAATTAGAATTAAGAAACAGATTCGAGACATTACAAGAGAAGACAAAAAAAAGTACCCCAAATGACGAATAAGAGAATTTCGTCAACGCGCACCTAGATTTGGCAGCGAAGTGTATTCCAACAAAACCTAGAACTAAATATAGAGTTCCATGGGAAACGTTAGCGGTTAGAGAAAAACGCAAACGTGAAAAATGCCTACAAAAGCTATAGGAAGAACCCAACAAACACAAATGACACAAAACTAAAAATTCGCAGGCATATATCTAAAAGAACAGACAGAATACATACAAAATCAGATAGATAAGATTAGAGACTAAGTAGAAGATAGGCAATCTAGGATGTGATTCACCGAATGTATTTTTTACTGGGAACTGAGGTGTTTCAATCAAATCTTTAAAAAGTGTTAGTGTCATTCCTGTAAAAGTTTTAGATTGCACTCAAACAAATGAAAACTGCATTAAGTAATTCCAAGATAATGCTACCATAAATTTATGGGGCGCCACTAAGTAAGACACTTGAAATTCCAAGAGGAACGACATCGGCACATAAGAAACATTGGTGCGTCTACAAACATTTTTCCGACATATTTTGTCATTTAACAATAAGCTTCTATTTCTCAGATAAGTTGTCAGATTTAAAAAATGTTAATATCTATGGTTTTAGATATTCTCAACATAGATACAATTTCAAAACAATTTCTGATTTAAGGAAATCCATGAATACCAGTGTTCTGTCCTTTTTTTATTTTTAGATATCAATTTTGAACTGGTGCTTTGGTCATTAAACTTTTAATGCTAATAGTTTTATCTCATGTAACTATTGGGGATTTTCTTCTTTCTTGTCTTGAGGAACAGTAAACATAAAACACCAACTAAAATTTGTATTTGCAGAAGTACCCAAACCCGAGGTTCTGAGACGTTTAAGAACAACCAAAGTAAGAGAAATCGTTCGTACAAAAATTTAATGGAACTAATTCAATATATAATTTTTAACTTAGTCAACACTGATTAATACTTGTATACACACAAAAAACTTGGATTTGTGAACATGTATGTGTGTGTGTGTGTGTGTGTTTGTGTTAAATGTATTAAGATAAATGCCATGGAGGTACCCGTGTTGTAATGGTTATCGTCGTAGAAAATGGACACAACGACACGAGTTCAAATCCTGGACGAGATTCATTGCATTTCACATAGCACTAAAGCCCTTGGGAAAGGTAAGAATCCAATTATTCTCCCTCTAGCTATGGGTAAATAGTAGGGCAGACTAGGTTCTTCAGCCTTGGTGAGGCAACGTCAAGGAGAAGGAAAACTCTAAATTCAAACCCGTTAAACTTCGCTTAAAAATTGACCTTGTGTCATATCCTGCCCTGGAGGGGTTTGGTAAATATGATTAAGATAAATGCCATGTTGGTTAAGGTTCTAAAGGACGCTTGATGTACTTCTGCAGAGAGTTAATACCCTACCAATGAGCCCCCTGTTGACTGTGAGTAGCGACACGTTATGCCAAAGGACGGAATATTGGTGGGAGCGGTTTGTGACCCATGTACTAAGAATTCAAGTGACCAGCAAAGCTCTATCTTGGCCCTTAAATAGTCAAGACAGGCCGTCGAATAGGCCTAATCCAAACAATCTGCTGATCATGTCAAGCTCTTACAACTACATAATTATGTCGCAGCAGAATTGTTCTTGTGGCCACCAACCCTTTTTCATTCTAAAGGTGCCAACCACCCCTTTTATTCAAAAAGTGCTTCAAGACGGTGCAAGAGGGTCAACTTCATCGAAAGAAAAAAGACTTTGACTTCTATTTAACTTTAAGGCACATGGTTTTTAAGAAATGAAAGCCTGAAATAAGCGGGAGCTCAAAACTCCTTGACCGCCATTAGTATACAACTCGATATATCCCATCTCAAATAAGGTGAATGAGTATCCCCTTGGTAAATTTCTTATAGAGATCAGATTCGCAGTAGGTTACATAAGTAAAAGTAAAGTTGTCGACCGTAGTCAAGGGTGACCCAAAGGCTCCCTTTTCGATAGCTACTACACCAAGGTGTAGGAAAGGGTGCAATTTCTTTCCCAGTATAGACCCACTTTACCCTTAATCATTACCTTACAATGCTGAGTGTTAAGCAAGGCAGAATCAAGTACCATTTTTTGAGTGTTTGGTATGACTGGGCCGTTTGGCGAACACTCTAACCATGAAACATGCCAAGATTTTACAACTTGAAATGCAAAATTTACCCACATGAAAAACTTAACATCTCAAAGAATCCTTTGCTAAACCAGAGGAAATAGAAATTTACCCACATGAAAAACTTAACATCTCGAAGTATCCTTTGCTAAACCAGAGGAAATAGAAATTTACCCACATGAAAAACTAAAACATCTCAAAGTATCCTTTTCTAAACCAGAGGAAATAGAAATACATATAGGAAAGCAACGAGTCATGGACTATAAACGTATAACCTTTTAAAGGGATGGTGAAGAAATACACACATATTTTAAAATTCAACAAATTCTTAATCCATGAGGAAAATTAAATACTCTCTGGAAAATATAAAACAATACATACCCACGCCCATAAGGTATCTTAAATTAAAAAAATATATAGATACCACAAGGAAAGTTGCATCAGAAGTCCGATATGTAGAGGGTGTGGCCTAAAAGACCCAGACAACTTGGAAGAAGATTATCTCAATGAAACCAAATGCTTAAACTGCCAAAAAACCTTCCTACTTCTTCAAGAAACTCTGCATTTATACAATAAGAGAGAGAGAGAGAGAGAGAGAGAGAGAGAGAGAGAGAGAGAGAGAGAGAGAGAGAGAGAGAGAGAGAGAGATGAGAGAGAGGAGAGAGAGAGAGAGAGAGAGAGAGAGAGAGAGAGAGGGGGAGTCATGGAGGTGACAAATCGTGGAATCCTATATGAAAGGTAAGACCTGTGCCGATGTTGTACAGAAAGTTAGTCCCAACGAGCAGCAGCAAAATCAACTCAACAAATAATGAACTCTCATTAAAAAATAATGGAACTAATGAGATTGGCCAAAGTTTAAATATCCGTTAAAGAAACGACACTCTGATAAAATCAGTCTAACAGAACTGCAAATTAAACAAAAAGAACCCACAACAAACACTCATATCAGTGCCTCCATAGTATCTATAGAAATCCTTAAAATTCGATCAAAACAATTATCATAAAAAGAAGATAAAAAATATCAGCATTCTGACCGCCAATCCCCAAAACAAATATCTCTGGAAGTATTATATATTGAAAACCAAACACCAAAAGTAAACAATGAAAAAACTGAACTGTCTTACTACTCCAGCCCAAATCAAATCTTTCCTCTTCTCTAAAATTAATAATACCCTAACAACCACAGAATAAAAAATAACTGGAAATAGCAAACCCCTCATAATCTCAATCCAAAAATCACTTAGTATTAATAACGAACTCTCAACACATTAACCAAACATACAAACAAACAAAAAAACATGTAAAGGTCAAGGAAGAACCAAAACACTGAATTGTATTGAAAGTGTAGATATTGATACAGCCAACTTAGTTGCAAACCTAAATACACACACACATACACACACACACACACACACACACACACACACATATATATTATATATATATATATATTATATATATATATATATATAAGATGAACCTACGATGTAAGATTATATACATATATATATATATATGAAAAACAAAAAGATCCAATGAGAGATGAGTTGGGAATAATTCTATTTGAAACCTTTTTAATCCTATATAAATCTACAAGATCACAATTATAAATACATAAAAAGACACTTACGAATCCCCAGGAGTGCTCAATGTATTATGATCAATAAATTTCGTACAAAGCAAATTTGCATTATAACTGAAGAAAATTAACAAACCGTCATTCGTCATTTATTTCAGGTACCACCTCTATAAAGGACACCAGCTTCATCAGATTGCCATCGCACACACACACACACACACACACACACACACACACACACACACACACACACTACATATATATTATATATATATATATATATATATATATATATATATATATATATATATATATATGTGTGTTATTAAATACTCCACAAAGGTTGATATGACAGTAAACAAATGACCAAACCAAATTAGTATTAAAAGACAAATTTCTATTTCAAGTTTTTTCCTAAGAATCGATCATTCATAAGTATATATATATATATATATTATATTATATATATATATATATATATATATATATATATATATATATGTGTGTGTGTGTGTGTGTGTGTATTCATACATATAGTCAGACAGACAGACAGACAGTCAGATTGAAAGCAAGAGGAGAGACTGGGATTTATAGATGGATATATCCTGATTTATAACTAAACAGAAATATACAGGAAGATGGAGATACATATATAATATAACATAATTATTTAATTTTATGTTTCGTTGTTTGTATTCTTAGCGTATGCACATGTATTGCCATAATATTTTTCCTCCATATATATGTATTTCAGCATGTACGTAAACATCAGCTAACCGATAGCTAGATAGATAGGAATATAGATTCAATGAAATATAGTTATTCTTTTCATAAATGTCTTTTATATCTATGCTGGTGTATACATAGATAATGGTATAAATATATCTGCAATGATCGGTTTTGAGGAAAATAAAAGAATATTGAAATGTAATTCATTTATGATAAAAAAAAAAGGCTTTTCTTCCGCACGCCAAAGCAGAACTGTAATTTCAAGTGATAAGAAAATTAAATTGAGAAAGTGAATATATTTTGCTTCTGAAATTTAATTTACCCACGCGATTTTAACAGCCCACCAGCACATAAAACTGTACAGTAATAAAACTCTACATAATTGAAAATGCTCTAAAATAAAATTTAAAAAATAGACTTCCCTCCCTCTCC